>JALIZH010014103.1:0-24040 GCA_030522465.1 Rhipicephalus appendiculatus | reverse complement strand
AGCGACGGGAAGAACGCGCCCAGAGGATTCATATAATTGCGGTCACAATAAAACGCAATACCAACTAACCGTGACTTTGAACCGTTAGTTGTCACGAGCCATTTTGTGAAGGGATACTTGTGCTTGGAGTGTAACGATCAATCGCCATTGTACGAATATCTACTCGGTTACTACTACCGGCTTGTAAGGCCTATGCACAGAGCATATTATATAGGACGCTTCGGTGGGGTATTCGTATATAGCAAATGTGTCATGTTTACATGTTCTGACAATATTGCATAATGGAGCTTGCCCTTCATTATCTTTCTGTGCCATTTGATATGATTTCGTGTTTCATAGAGGGCGCACGTTCATGGCTGCAGGCGTTAGAATAACGACAAGCACTCTGAAGGACTACAAAATACTGAAGATGAATTATATAATCGCCCATAATTGCCTGAAGCTCAACCCTGGGATAGTTTGTGGCAGCGCTTAGAACTGCCCCGAAATCAGAAACAACAATTGCAATTCCAAGGTATAAACCAGCGATGGTATTCAAGGCATGACGTTGACGAAGACGTTGGCATGCTCATAAGTTTCCCAAATACGCTGCGTGTTCCACTCTGATTTGTGTCTTACGGAGTAGACATTGTCAAAATGTTGTGGAAATTTTCTGCTGTGCAGGGCAGTAATTGATATGTCAGAATGAAATGTCCTGTTAGTTATGATGAAACAAAGTTACAAATTCCATTATGTTTGGAGGACGTACGAAAAATTTCGGCTTTCATATGGTTCGAATAGATTGCGCTTCTATTCGCGGCATCTGAACGCCTCGTGTCATGGTTGACCCGCGGCGTCTGGTTTCCTCATGTCGGCAGTAAAGTTGTCCGACGTGAAGAATAGCGGTAACTGCCGATCCCTCCCTATACAACTGCGTACTACATGTTTGGTAACGACTGTCTAAGGCTACGAAAGGAGGGCTTACGTAACGATCAAGCTGGTTTTACGTTGCCAAAGGTTACATGAACGGATGGTATTAACGTGTGTGTGTGTGAAGATAATATATTAGGAAAGTCTGGGCTATTCACCAATGAACAATGACTACAGAGAACATACTGAAATTGCCGATCCGTGGTCAGACACATAAAATAATATCAAAAAAATGTGGTGGGTATACGTATAAGGATTTTGTCGACGAGTTTTCATTGCTTCTTTTGACTGAGAAAGTATTTTGAGGGTATTAAACTAGGACCATAATATTAACCCATTACCAATAGTGTGTCTAGTTTGTGGCTGTTTCCGCTGTCTGGAGCAATGGTGAAAAGCCCAAAGTAGTCGCTGCTTCCAGTAGATGCCAAGAAGGTATGTCTCCTACATGACCACAATAAATAACTGTATATAGGGAGCTGTAAATCTGTAATACACAATGCGAAACTCATTGTACATTACTTTCTGCGCAACGAACTTACATCTTTATGTGCACTTGGGGAACTCTTTTTTTTTCAAAACTCAGTAGTTCTACTATTCGTATTAGAAAATATTCGCAAACTATACCGATTGCATTCGTTTCTTAGTTTTAATTATTAAATTCACCACAGAAAGGAATTGTGATATTTTCACACCCCTAGTATGTATATATATATATATATCATTTGTCATAGCGGGGGAGGCTAAGATCTGTGGGCACTAGCAAGCCGCCACTAAAATCTGAAGTTGGCAACGTTCACTGCTAGAATGCCATCTGGCGAGGCAAGTCTAGCAGTGCTATTCGAGGAACCAGAGGGTGTTAAATATGATGTAATATGGCTCCGTGAAGCTAGGAGGACAGGTTAGTGCTATGCACTACTATAGAGCGAGGGTGTCCTAAGCTATCGTAGCCTAGTGTAAAGAAAAGAGCGAGAAGGGAGTCCTTATCTATAATAGCATAGCTGGCAACATAGAGGAATGTTATAGAATTTGTGAAAGGGTGGCATATCTTTTGATTAAAAGTTATAAGAGGTTGATGGTAATGTCATGGACGTCCTCACAAGTCAATTCGGCGACGAGCCTCTCACAGTTTAGAAGCACCTGCCAGGCTTTCGAAAGCTGCCTAACGTCACGCGCTCCAATGACGCCCGGGGCTTTAATGACCGTACGATTTCGTCCAATGGCACATACGCGAGTGGAAAGACCTAGACAGTAATTCGGTACTTGCGCCAGGATAATGAACGACATATTGCTCAGGGATTTACCAACAGACATGGTTGTTTATACCACCTGTATCTAGCCAGCGGCACATAACCTTCCAACGACGCACCTGGTAGCAGCCGCGAAGGTTTTCTCAAGCGCTTTCCCGTAGATGTGAAACCGTGAGCGAAACTAAAGCAATGACAGTTTAGAAAACAGATACTCCTGATCGGGTACAAAAAGTACTTCATCGTTTCAACCACCGACATCAGTAGCACTATGCGTCTCCTCGAAGATAGACAACAAGGCATGTATCCTCTGTGGTTTGTCAAACCATATTACTTAAGACTGTCGCGTGCAATATCAGCAGGAAGTGAAAACTGAAGAAGGTTGCTGCTGAACACCGCTGCTTTCGCTGCTCTATGGCAGGTCAACGTGCCAAAACCCACCCCTGATAGGCGGACTTCGAAAATATAAACGAAAACCGGTGTCGTGATTATGCGACCCGACATGGAAGCCTAATCAGGCTGATATTTCAAGAGCCCTAAACACCGTCACAGCGAACAGCCCACGTCAAGCTCACAGACAAGTCCAGGCACAGAGGTTTCGTCGCAAACCTTTTCACTTTGAGTTATAGGGTACGCGATGTGAGCCTACATCCGTGGCATAGCAGCCAATGGTACCCAACGCACATGTATAAGATGCTTTATTGAAGCTCAGTTTGAAAGAGCTAGGGAAAGTTAGCCTGTCTCAACACCTTTGGTGAAACAAGATATTTTTCAAGGCTAAAGCTGGTCGTAGAGCTTCGACGGCGTAGTCAGTACGACAACATTGATCACTTCATCAGTCTGTAAAAAGTCCCTTCATTTCCAATGACGCAGTGCAGGTACCGGTGAACCATGAGTCCATAAGCGATGTTGAGGACAGTGGATGCCCATTGCTGACAAGCTATTTTCACCTGCAATGGCCGCTGTACCTGAAGCAAGCTACTTATTTGGAGCGGACAACCTGTCGAAGTTTTAACACATACTCGACTTTACTCCGGTAACACGGACGTGGTCTCTCTTAGTTCTACCTTGGGTTTCAGAGACCTCTCGTCTTCATTACATCGGTCAATGTAGCCTCACCGAATACATCAAAAATAGACAATCGCGGCAATACTGTGCGTGTGAACGAATAACCCACTAATGAAATGTGAAAATTCTGCAGAATGTATTTTCTCACATCATTTATTCTAATTTCGTTTTCTGCAGACACATTGGAAGGACTAAAACATATATATGTTAAACCTTCAGGCGAAAATTCACTGTTTTTGAAAGTGTGTGGCGCTTTATGCACATGTTCAATTAATGAGGATGTCAGTTGTCTACGGTCGTTTTTATCTGCAATATTAACTAACATGATAGATGAGTTTTTTTATTTTTTTAAAAGTGTGCTACATTCTATAGAGTGAGTGTTCCGTTAATACGACTGTCACAGTATGTGACCCCATTTCGCAAGTTCAAGTTTGATAAGCGTGATATGTTAATTTGCTCTCACGTGAACATGAACTATAATTTATGCCATTTTATACTACCGTTCAGAAACCTGAATCAAAAAGCCGGCAGATCCCACGTACTGTGGGAATCGATGTAATGCGAAACAGCCAGGAAGAAGCAAATCATGCTTTACATAATTTGCATGTCATGCTTTACATGTTAGGACCTGTCATTTACGTTCGTCATACAGTCACGTCGCGCAATACCAATTTTGGTGTATATCAAGCTAGCGAACTGGACGCAAGCGCACCGTGAGCGTGGCATGTAAATGGCGTTGTAGATGACATGCACGCCATGATTTTCATGTTAGCACCTGCCACTTATGTTCGTTGTACAGTCATGTCACTCAATACCAAATCTGGTGTATATCAAGCTAACGAAACGGCCGCGGGCGCGCCATGAGCGTGGCATGTAATTCATGTCACTCATGACATATCATGATTTCCATATTACCACTTGTCATTTATGTTCGTCATACAGTCACGTCACTCAATACCAAATTTGGTGTATATCAAGCTAACGAAAGGGCCGCGAGCGCGCCATGAGCGTGAAATTCAAGTCATGTCGCTCATGACATGTCATGATTTCTATATTACCACTTGTCATTTATGTTCGTCATAAAGTCACGTCACTCAATACGAAATTTGGTGTATATCAAGCTAACGAATGGGCCGCGAGCGCGCCATGAGCGTGGCATGTAAATCATACTTTTCATGACAAGTTAGTCGTGATTTTCAGGATATGACCAGCCATTTATGTTCGCATACGGTCATGTTATGCCATACCAAATTTGGTAGAAATCCCATTAACGATATGGCCAGGAGAGCACAAAGTCGTAGGCGGCTAGATAGATAGGTAGCTTGATAGATAGATAGATAGATAGATAGATAGATAGATAGATAGATAGATAGATAGATAGATAGATAGATAGATAGATAGATAGATAGATAGATAGATAGATAGATAGATACGCTCAAAGTCGGCGAAGTTCGCTAAGAAATGCTTCGCATTTAAAAAAGTTTACGGGCAGCGACGAACTCTGAACCTAAATGAAATCGGCCCGGTATGAACAGTCGAGCAATTGAGTGCATCTCTGTCAAGGCAAACAGTCTTGTTAGGTGCGGGTAGAGAAAGCAATTTTTCTTTCATTGAAAGGCTAAATTAAGCCATCCTCGTTAACAACCAGTTCGCCCCACTCATGTGGCGTGAATGATGAATAGACATGTTTTTGACGAGGCTAGAAAGCAGAAATATTCGTCGACTCGAACGCGGTATTTAAGGTCAGCCCATCCTACGCAGCGCGAAAGTTGGCAGCATCCGGAACGGCAGCTTCCTATAGCACTAGCTAAACAGCACCCTATAATGACCTGGAAAGTAATCCTGCCCGTGTGTGGAGCAATGCAGCTATGGCTGATTTTGGTGGGGGGAATGTGCTAGGGGCGATGAAGACACAGCAGACTCCGGCGTTCTTGACGCTATTGAGGTATGGAAGTTCCTGACGCTATTGAGGTATTCGCATCCCTCATCGGCACAGATTACATGCGCTTACTGCATTGTACAGCGCTGACGCTAGAATTAACACACTAAACTGGGCCTCTGCATGAGATCGTGACATTGTATTCGAGGCAACTGCACTGACCAACAGATAATTTAATAAAGGAGAGGATTGTGTGTTCATCGATAGTATTTTGCACTTCGATGGGAAAAAAGTTGCTATGGGAGATGCCGCATAATTCTGCGGCGGCATTTGAGTGCCCCGCATTTCTTCCATTCAATGAAAATAATGTACATGAATCTCTTTGCACCCCACGCCTTTCGGTACTCAGCGCTGAAATGGACAGGAATTTAATGCAAGGTGACTGAACTTGACATTGGCTCACTGCAATCCTATATCCCCTACATATATATTGGCTGCGCAACTATTCTCAGTATCATGGTAATTAATGCTCCCACTTTATACTAGCACAATGCAACTAAAGCGCTGTTTAGTTGTTAGTTGTTGAAGAGATAGTTGATTTTTTTTACAGCAGAGCTGCTATGCTCGAGGTTTCCGTCTGTCATAGAAAGAAAATTATCATCATCATGAACCAGCACACGCTCATTTCATCCTTTTCCTCTTCTGCTTCGCTCTCAGAACGCGTCTGCTGATTTGTCCGCGTGTGATGCAATAAGTCCAATGGGCGAAACCATGAATAAAGAGAGAGCGAAAGAATTAGATATAGAGAAAGAGAAAGACAGAAATTTTAGGCGAAAAAAAATCTTGTTGAGGCGAGATTCGAAACCGCCTATCTACGATCGGAAGGCGAGCGCCGTAACCACTCGGCTATCCAGTTTGTTTATTGCATGGTATATATTTATCATCGGCATGACATTTTGAACGGATACGTTCATTCTGCTCGTATCGCGGCCCAACGACGAACACATACCACTAAAAATCAGCCTTCATCTCTAGAGCGAATATATCAAGTAACGGCATTTTCCAATCATACACTACAACGGCGGTAAGGATGTATAAGCATCTCACCAATGCAAATGCCATTCTGGCTGACTTTCCATTCGGTCGTATATATCTCTTAGCTAAGTGACCATCGTAATAAAGTGGGATGTTGAGGAAATTATTGCCTATGCGTTTCTCTGCAACATGCGCGCACGCTAGCAGAGCGTAGCATAACTTTGTATAGTATTCTATAGCAGGGGGGTTCGGAAAGGGTAGTGAGGGTGAGGAGAAAGGAAGAGAGGGGATAACGAGCATAAAAAGAGACCGAGAGTGAGAAAGAAAGAGAGAAGTAGAAATAAAGGAAGAAAGAGAGAGAAAGAAGCAGGCGAAAGAACGACTGCTGAGAGAGAGGGAAAGAAAGATTTATAAAGAAAGTGAAAGGGAAAAATAGAGAAAATGTCTCAGTTTCACCGCAAGGGTGAAGCACTGAATGTGATAGCAACAAATTGTAATGTTATACGAAGTGAGGCTGGCCGCTAACTCTTTTGGATCCGATCTCACGCAACTCTGCAAAACGCTGGTTTAAGAGCATACGGCCGCTCCAGGGACACTGCTCACCACATGCTCTTCGCGTTGAGAGCGCAGCACGTGCAAGGATACACCGGCCCCCCCGCTGTCGGCCGCCGAGAAGGGGAGATAACGCGCGCGCCCGCGACGACCGCGCTCGTAAAATGGAAGGTCGCTCGAAGGACACCCCCCCCTCGCGTCTTTTCACGCTCACGAACGACGGGCGGGGTCGGTTGGACAGTTGGGGGGGATCTTATCGCATGCGTCTCGGAGCGACGAAGATGGGCCGAGCTTCCGCTTCAGCTGCGTTCATCGCTCCCGCTCGCCTGCTATTATCCGCTGGTGGAACGTACGATGCGCAGGTGGCTCTTATAAATTTGGACTTCATACGCCACATGACGGCGACGGCAACGGCGTCGGCGAAAACCGCATCGAGACTGTCCATATAATTGCTATCGCAATAAAAGAAAGAGAAGAAAGAGAGTAGAAGACAGAAAAACAGAGAGGGAAATACTCTGAAATATGTTGGCCGACTGCGAACAGGAGACTTCACTCAGTTGCAAATATGTGTCCTGGTCATTATTTTCTACGCACACGGAAATATTGAATCAGCACTCATGAAACGCCTAAGTACAATTCCTTTTGACGCGGTTTCCTGTGCAAGACATTTATTTATATATTTATATTGGTGCATGGGTGCAGATTTCTGTTTGAATATCTGAAGCGCAGTGTCTTGACTGCGCCTTTGAAGACGGACTTGGACAGTGCTATATGTGTGGAACTTGAAATTGAGGAACGCGCAAGCTGCAGTTAGAGATCGGTGGTCCCTAAAAAATTCGACTGTGAGGTTTTATTTAGATTCCTTTTACCTACATGTAACCTGCTGTCGGCGATGTCAAATTCGTATAATATATGGAGCTTGATGTGAGCTCTAAGCTGCTTACTTTACTTCGCTTGAGGATTACCCGGCACTGTATTTTTGTATAAAAACATTCAAATGCAACGTTAGTGTAACGACACGTTCCAATATTGAAATGTGACTGTAACGCGTTCCTTTCGCATTACAGGAACTTGCAACGGGAACTCGTTCCAAAATTGAGAAGGAACGAGAAACCAGCTTTCGTTCCTGTGGTAGAGGAATGTGTACAACACTGGGTCTAACATATTTTTTTATCTTTTGAAAGAAACTGCGTAGGCAGAAACTTTATGCAGCAGAATTAGGTGCGATAAATAGCGCATTTAGCATGACCAAACACCAAGAAATGAGATTTTGAAAAAGCTTAGCGTTTCCCACTTGGCGTCATACTTAATAAGCGAATGTGCTCGTGATGAAACCAATTTTAGATGCCACAAAGAGTGTTCTGCCTCCCACAGTCCGTGGCTCAAAGACGGCGTAATGAAGTACCTGCATAACAATGATAGTAAGTATAAAAAACAAAGAATTGTTCACTTCACTACAACTGATATGAAAGACATTCCCAGTACAAGCATATCTTTAACAAATTGTTGAGACGTGGGAAATCAAAGTAATAAGAAATGGAACAATCAAGTCGGGTGTATCACTGCACAATTGACACTCATCGACTCCTCTTGCAGAGAAACTCAAAGGAATACCAGATAAATGAGATTTCAAGTTGCAATTGTACCTACCGAAATCCTTCACACATTGCTAACGAATTTCAAAATTGCTTTACCGTTAACGATAAACCCATTCTTGACAGCCATGTAGCAACACTATGGAGGCAGTCACTCTAATTCTTCCTACCCCTTGGTCTTCTTATCGAAATACACCATGTTGTAAAGCAGTTAACGTCATCATTTATGGGCCGGGATAAAATCCAAGCAGACCACTTAAAATAAGTTGCCGAGACCACTGCTATTCTTTGCGCCACGTAGCTTAGTTTTCGTGGAGGCTACTCTACTAGTCATGCACCTCTTTCCTTCACTAAGAAGTTTAAGCTTTGCAGCTAACTGCGCTGGAGCAGTGTTTACTGACTTTAAAAAAGCGTTTGATACAATCGTTCCTGATATTTCATTTACTAAGTTAAACGCGGTTTATGTAGTAGGTGCTGCGTTGTATATCATTCACATTTATTTAACAAACAGAGAACAGCCTGATTGTATTCCTAATCGTCTTTATAACCTAATCTAATTGATTCGGCTATTACTCAATTTACGTTAACGACATTACTTCCCACGCTTCGTCCGGTCTATCTCTAAACGGAGAAATATATAGCGATATAGTGATCTGTAAAGCATACTTCACATGATTTCGTCAAAATTCTCTAAAAATGAAGCCCAGTAAAACTGTTTTCATGCTCTTTCATCCCACTCAGAAAAATATCGCTGTAATTGCGACTATAAATGTCTAATTACCTCAACACAGCCTCAGTCGTCGCTCTCTGCCGGTAATCCTTGATGCAAACATCAAGCACACTTTGCGCGTTTCACATCTAAAGCAAAAAAAATTGGGGGGACCCTTAAGCTACGACTTTAAGAGTTCAACGCGATAGCGATATCCTGTCTCTAGTGTGTACTTCAATCACTTAGTAAATACTAGGTAATTGGTAGCATGCTTTATACCCCGAGGAATTATGAGCGGGAAACGTTTTCGAACTTGCTATGCACCCACTCCGTGGTCTTAAGGGAATACGCGCAGTAACTTGTGTGCCTTTTGTAATGGGTGCCGGGTTTGAACCACGATGTCATTATGATATTCACATGTTCTGACGGCTGATGGCAATGTACGCTTGTACCACGCAAGATTACTTCGATATTACATGTTTTAATGTGACGCCTGTATACAGGACACGCACGTAAAGCATGACAGTTATTTTCACTGCATTTCCAAGCAGAGGAAGTTATTTTCAATGCAATTCCAAGCAGAAGCATGGCTGTGTGGTAGAACACTTGCTTGCCACGCAGACGGCCTGGGTTCGATCTTCACTCAGACCCGGCAATTTTTATTGTTCATTTAAATTGCATCTGTCACGGACAAGTTCGTGATTTTTAGCTCACAACCAGCGACGCCGCCGACGCCGGAATTTCTGCGAAACGAGCTCCTTACCACTATCGCGTTAAAACTGCCTATGATATCTAGATTCTGAAAATAACGCGTCCATGCCTTATTCTGAACGCCTTCCTTTCTTTGTATTAGGGCTTCATTCACGTTGATATCAGCTCCTTCATTGCTGGTTTACAATATGTTCAGCCACAGGTCGTACGAATTATTACTTTCCAATTATCGCGGTGTAATGCACTTGCTTTTTTGCACGAGTATGAAATTCTGAGCATACATAAACTATTTTTCTTGACATGATAATCATTGCTTACAATTATTTTCACTGAAGTATATTCGGAGTAATTTTAGCAGGGAACAACTCAAAAATGCAAAAAGAACACCGACAATACGATACTGCATGATGGGAATTCTGAGCTCAGATTCATGTTGAATCAAGACCAACAGTGTTTGATGTTTTGATTTATGGACTACGCCATAAATATTTATTTTTGTGATGTAAGACAGCACTTACTACGCCATTATTCGTCTTTCTGCCGATACGCGCGGTACCAACAACACATGTGTAATGTATTGTCACGTGGTCGTGACGTCGACGCAGGCAACAGTCGGCGTTTCAAAGAAGAAACTCTTTATTTGGCCGAACTTGTGGCCGTGAAACGTGAAGTCAGATTAGAGCAATACACTGGCACAGATAGCGGCGAACGGAGCGTCGACCGTCGATTAGCTGATCATCGTTGGGACGCGCCGTCTTTTATACAGCGCGCGTCGAAGTTTCTAGCCTTATCACTGTTGGTCGTGCAAGCTCCAGAATAAGCTGGTCGGTTCGCGTGCGGCGTGCAATCTTAACAAGACATTCTACTATAATCGCGAAGGTTCTCGAACACTAACCCCCGTACTCACAAACGTTCCTTCACTCAAGGCTTCTCCTCGACTTCACCAAGTCAAGGCGAAGCGCCTTCCTCGACTCAAGGAGCCGCTGCGTTTCTTGAACTCTCCTCCGCCTTTCCTTCGCCAAGGGAGGCCTTGGAAATGCCGCCGTCACTTGAGTGAAACACGTGGGCCGAAAAAGGCGTCTGATAACGAGGATAATCCTAAATGTGTTTAGCAAATAGCTATCTCCGCACAATAAATATATGTCTTTCTTAATTATTCTTCCTTATCAATTGACATTACGGCAAAATAGAGGCCTTTAGATCGGTAGTGTAGCTTCCGTAAGCCTTGAGCCGATAGAGTAAGCGAAACCATCGCTTCAAGTCTGGCAACAGTCACACCCCGGCTGCTGAACGAACAGCTGACTCCGTTTTGAGCGCTGCTGAACGTTTCCACGTGATTAATTTATTGCGTTCCGCATGCGCCTGTCAATCGCTGTTCATAATTACGGCAGTGTCTGCGTGTGTATTGTTTGTGACCCAGCCTTCGCCATGGTTACTAACGAACGACGTGAGTGATGGCAGGGAGCACAGCCCCTCAAACGGACGATTTATTGCTTTGTTTACATTCGTGTTGCTGAGAGCCTTCTGATCACTGATGCAGCGACCGAACGGATAATGCGGATGAGTGAGTAATTTTTACGAGGTATCACATTACACTGACGTGCTTTGTGAATTCACCATTGCACTGTGTACAAGAATTACTTGTGCGTAAAATCGTTCTGGCTGCGGGAGTACGTGCACAGTTCGTAATTTTTATTTTTCTCATTTCATTTTTCTGGGAGCTTCAGCGTGGCACTCTCGTAGTGGTTTCTTTTCGTGTAATAAGTAATGAGGAAGATAATGCTCGAAACTGCTAGTCAATGTTACACCAGTGTCGCGTTAAAGAGTAGGCATGTTGTAACTGATGTTGAGCGTTCAAATTGGACTTTTACGCAAATTGAGCAATCCGATCGTGTGCCTTCCTCCCACCATCGACGAAAGAAATATTTTAAAGTTGTTTTATTTAATTAGCAGTATATGTTGTCGGTTAACAGGGGCTGATGTGTGTGTGTGCTTTTTTGTTCTTAACAGCGTAGCTTGGACATCAGGTATGCTTCATGCAAAATGTTAATCTTCTAAGGATGCTTCAGCAAGCAGTTAATTATTTCCATGTTTGTTGTATTCGCCCTGCACGTGTTGATGTGCCTAACGTGAGAGATTCGAATAGACCCTTTAAATCTTTGTAAATTCCGTCTGCAAGTTCACGCGGCGGCCACGTTATAAAATTTTTGTCCTGCCTTCTTATTCTGGAAGCGCATAAGCGCATTCGTTTGTGCAAGGATGTTCTCTGTACTTAAGTTTTGGCTTTCGTTTGCAGATTATGACTCCCGGAAATACCTGCCGAGAAGGACGGCGGTGTCTGTGTTGCATTGTGAAGCCTCGGCAGTACACAATCCATAGGACATTTTTGGTTATTGTGCTTCTAACGTTTGCCGCTCTCCTGTCTTAAAAAAGACCGTGTGGGTTCTCTCAACCTGGGAGGAAGTGTCGCTAAGGAGCAGAGTAGTTTATTCTGCTGATTCAACGTAGACCAGAGCAACAAAATGTTTAAAAATGCTCAAGAGTATTGCAGTCATCGCGGCTACTTCTGGTCAGAAGAACGCTGTAAATATACGCTATTGCTACAACATTAGCATGTCTGCCTGTTGGAAACGCGGCACCTCACTTCCGTGGAAGAGGAGCGGTGCTGCTGTATATAGAACAAGTCTGATTTTTGTAGAACTTGAAGAATCAGATCCAGCCCGATCATGAAAGGACAAGGATGACGCTAATTTAAGAATTGATATTTGGACAAAGGTGAAATTGCAAATGGTAAATGAACCTTTATTATATGCGGCTCATGAAGAACGACGTAAGTGACAAACACAAGTGCGTAAGCTGCAAAGTGTCCGTGAATCAAGCATATGCAGCCTACACACTGCCAAGATGAAGTTCGAGCTTGTAGGACATCATAAAGAAGATACAGGGGGGTAGACACTCCAGCATGACTAATGCAGTGCAGCTGCACTCACTAAATGCAGATTTCCTCATTTTGTACCCAGTCATTCAAACGCTGCAATGCATCACAAATACTCCGCGTTTAAAGACAGTGTTGGTCTGGGTTCTTCTGTCGGCAGCCTGGTCCCTGCACAGAAGAGGCAAGAAATAATGAAAAACATAATAGGCCATCTAATTTGCACTTTATTTTACCTCTCGTTATGCACACATTCATTAATATTTCTCGCGTTGAAGAACAGACGTGTATTTTGTTGAGTTAATGAGCTTTGACTAGTTTGATACATGTTTGGTTCAGGCACCTGCGCAGCTGAACAGGTATATGATTATGTAACGTCTGCTAGTTTCATTATTTAATGGCACGAATGTCTACACACTGCGTGCTTTTTTTACAATTTGCCATCATTGTTTTATTAGAATTGTTATTACTAAGCTCCAAAATAAAACAACTTTATATAATGTCTCTGCTGTATTTCTATTACATCTGTTTTGATACGACATTCCATGCATTTTTACGTACATGCAGGCTTCATAGAGCACGACCGCTTGCTTGATTCTCTAAAGCTGGGTTTCGTTGTTCATAGGTACTGTGAGCTGCATAAACACTGTATATCGAAGCTAAGTGTCACGCGTAGTACCAGCAACTGCACACTCGTTGGGCCCAATTACATTGTTTTTGTTTTCCCTAAACTGTCTCAAATAGTGATCTGATCAGGCAGAGGGAAATGTGAAGAAAAAACTGGAGAACGTACATTCTCGTTGATATAGAAGATCGCCTAGCAGAGGTACGCTGCGCCGTTATGTGGTTGGGGTAGTGAAAATATAACGGAGAGGAAGCCTCTCAGGAGTACGGTGAATGCAGCTCATGAAAAGTTTGCTATTACGTTTCCTTTCCGCTTGTTTGTCAAGTCTTTCGCAGCAGGCTTGAGCCGATGCGGCGTACGAGTTTCATTGAAAGACCCGTGAAAGCACTGGCGAACGTTGCAACACTTGGAGCACTCGCACGACGACTACGCGAAAGCAGGTAATCCACTGGCTCATGCACGGAATACAACACATCACAGCACTAGCAAGCGATCCTCTTCACAGCATGTCCGCCTGTCTCGGCCTCGCAGTATAACTGAGCCGTCGCCGAACCGCTCGAAGACAGCTCCGTAGCAAATGCGCACCGTCACTGTCGAAAGAAATACTGCGGCGGCAGCTTGATTCATCGAGAAATGCCGATGAAGTGAGACACGCTCAGCATGGACGCCATGTTGGCGCAGAAACTTTCCTCAAGGAACGATTCAAGGTTGCTCCCCCGCTGCCTTGACTATCTCAAGGAAAACACTCGAGATTTTCTCAAGTCGAGGTGCGTTTCGAGTGAAGGGTGATTTGTGAATCGCAAAACGGCCCTCAAGGAGCGTATCGAGTGAAGGGTCAAGTAGAGGAGCGTTTGTGAATACGGGGGGTAAGGCGTGGTCTGCGCCGAGCGTTACTGACAGTCATTCTGGGCGAAAACCGAATACAGCAAACGCGAAAATAAGAAACACGCGTGGCGACGCCCCCCCTCTGAAAAAGCATCGTCCCGATGCTTAAAACGGAACACGGGGGGGGGGGGGGGGGGATTCATGCAACAATAAACAACAACAATAAAGCAAGAAAGTACAATAATAAAGCAATAGGTGGAGTCCTCGGGTTCGCTAACGCGCGTACTACGGCTTGAGGCGTACGACATGGACGACTTCAGGTCGCGCACGGCGCCGTTGAGAGTTCGTAATGCCGTCCGGGACAACCTCGTAGTCCAGAGCGCCTAGACGTCGAAGCACTTTGTATGGCCCGAAGTATCGCCGAAGAAGTTTTTCACAAAGTCCACGTCGGCGTATCGGAGTCCACACCTCAAACGCGGTCGCCGGGCTGGTATTCCACGAAGCGTCGTCGAAGGTTGTAGCGGCGGCTGTCAGTCGCCTGCTGATTCTTGATACGTCGGCGGGCGAGTTGTCGGGCTTCTTTGGCGCGCTGTAGGTAGGTGGTGACGTCGATATTTTCCTCGTCGGTGACGTTTGGTAACATGGCGTCAAGTGTCGTTGATGGGCTCCGCCCGTAGACCAACTTGTACGGCGACAGCTGCGTCGTTTCTTGCACTGCCGTGTTGTATGCGAAGGTCACGAACGGAAGGATGGCATCCCATGTCTTGTGCTCGACGTCGACGTACATGGCCAGCATGTCGGCGATGGTCTTGTTTAGACCCTCGGGGAGGCCGTTGGTCTGTGGGTGATAGGCGGTGGTGCGGTGGTGGCTTGTTTGGCTGTATCTCAAAGTGACCTGAGTTAGCTCTGCAGTAAAGGCCGTACCTCTGTCCGTGATGAGGATCTGGGGCGCCATGACGCAGGACAATGTCTTCAGCGAAGAATTTCGCTACCTCGGCGGCACTGCCTCTAGGGAGGGCCCTTGTTTCGGCGTAGCGGGTGAGATAGTCGGTAGCTACGACGATCCATTATTCTCGCAATTCGACGTAGGAAACGGCCCCAGTAGGTCCATACCAATTCGCTGGAACGGGCGGTGAGGTGGTTCGATCGGCTGAAGAAAGCCTGCTGCTTTTGTCGGTGGTGTCTTGCATCGCTGACAGTCTCGGCGTGTCCTGACGTAACGAGTGACGTCAGCGGCAAGGCGTGGCCAGTAGTACTTCTCTTGTATTTTTGCGAGCGTGCGGGAAACACCGAGGTATCCAGCCGTCGGATCGTCGTGTAGGGCCAGGAGGACTACTGGCCTCTCTGCTGAAGGAAGCACGAGGAGGTGTTCGGCTCGAAGGGGCGAGCAGTTCTTCTTTAGGGGAACTCCGTTTCGCAGGAAGAACGACGCCAGTCCTATCTTGAATACCTTCGGAACAGTGGTGCTCTTGCCGTCGAGGTATTCTATAAGGCCCCTTAGTTCATGGTCCGCTCGCTGTCGCTAGGCGAAGTCGTCGGCACTTATGGTTCCCAGGAAGCAGTCATCCTGGTCGTCATGCGGCGGTGGGTCGACGGGGGGCACAAGATAGGCAGTCAGCGTCGGAGTGTGTTAGCCCGGACTTGTATAGGACGGTAATGTCGAATTCTTGAAGTCTCAGGCTCCACCGTGCGAGGCGACCCGAAGGGTCTTTCAAGTTAGCTAGCCAACACAAGGCGTGGTGGTCGCTCACAACTTTGAAGGGCCTGCCGTAAAGATAGGGGCGAAACTTTGATGTAGCCCAGATGATGGCAAGGCACTCCTTTTCTGTTGTGGAGTAGTTGGCCTGTGCCTTGGATAGCGACCGGCTAGCATAACTGATTACCCTTTCCAGTCCGTCCGTCTTCTGCACAAGGACGGCGCCGAGTCCCACGCTGCTTGCGTCGGTGTGCACTTCTGTTTCGGCGTGGTCGTCGAAATGCGCGAGCAACGGAGGCGTTTGCAGGCGTCGTTTTAGGTCTTGAAATGCTTCCTCCTGCGGCGTTTCCCACTTAAACTCGACGTCAGCCCTGGTGAGGTTAGTGAGTGGCGCGGCGATGCGGGCGAAGTTTTTGACAAATCGCCTGTAATAGGCGCACAGGCCAACAAATCGACGCACGGCCTTCTTGTCGGCGGGCGGCGGGAATGTAGCGATGGCGGTTGTCTTCTGCGGATCAGGGCGTACTCCGGACTTACTTATCACGTGGCCCAAGAACAAAAGTTCTTCGTACGCGAAGCGGCACTTTTTTGGCTTGAGTGCGAGTCCGGAAGTCTTGATTGCTTGAAGTACAGCTTCAAGGCACCGGAGGTGTTCGTCGAAGTTTGCGGAAAACACAACGACGTCGTCCAAGTACACAAGGCAAGTCTGCCACTTCAACCCGGCCAGTACAGTATCCATAACGCGTTGGAAGGTCGCGGGGGCCGAGCAAAGACCGAAAGGCATGACCTTGAACTCGAACAGGCCGTCTGGTGTTATAAAGGCCGTCTTTCATCGGTCTATCTCGTCGACTTCGATCTGCCAGTAGCCTGTCTTCAGGTCCATCGAGGAAAAGTACTTCGCGTTGTGGAGTCGATCCAGGGCGTCGTCTATGCGTGGGAGGGGATACACGTCCTTCTTCGTGATCTTGTTCAGGCGACGATAGTCGACGCAGAAACGTAGGGTTCCGTACTTCTTCTTCACAAACACCACGGGGGACGCCCAGGGACTCTTGGACTGCTGGATTATGTCGTCGCGAAGCATTCCATCGACTTGTTTCTTTACGGCGTCCCGTTCTCGCGTAGAAACTCGATACGGGCTCTGACGGATAGGTCGGGCACTTTCTTCTGTTGTGATACGTTTCGCGACTGGGGTCTGTCGAATTCTTGACGACGACGAGAAGCAGTCCTTAAATTGCAGAAGCAGACTTTTGAGCTGGTCTTGCTTGTGCTTCGGGAGACTCGGGTTGACGTCGAAATCTATTCCGGCACCTCGATTCGTCGAAGCAGGTTCGGTAGCATCGGAGAGGGCGAAAGCATTGTTGGTGTCCACGAATTTCTCGATGTAGGCGACCGTCGTACCAATGTTAAAGTGCCTATATTCGTGGCTGAAGTTTGTGAACAGTACCTTTGCTCTGCAATCACGCAATTCGGCGATGCCTCTTGCGACGCAAATTTGACGGTTCAGGAGTAGGTGCTGATCGCCCTCGATGACGCCTTCAAGGTTCGCAGGTTTTTCGGTGCCGACGGGAATAATGACGCTGGAACGCGGCGGAACGGTAACCTGCTCTTCTATCACATTCAATGCATGGTTCCCTGGCGTTGCGTGGGGCGGGAGCGCTTTGTCTGAGGTTAGTGTTATCGACTCAGACCTCAGGTTGATGACGGCGCCGTGGTCACTTCGGAAGTCCATTCCAAGTACCACATCCCTGGTGCAGTTTTGTCGGATTACAAAGCTCGCAGGATAAGTCCGGTTATTGATGGTGACTCTCGTCGTGCAGACTCCAATCGGCGTTATGAGGTGGCCTCCAGCCGTCCGGATTTCGGGTCCACTCCAAGCGATCTTTACTTTCTTCAGCTTGGTGGCGAATGGCCCACTGACGACGGAATAGTCGGCCCCAGTGCCGACGAGAGTGGTGACGTTCTGGCCGTCGATGAGAACGTCGAGGTCGCTAGTACGTCGCCTTGCGTTGCGGTTAGGTCGCGGCGTCGGATCACGGCTGCGTCGATTTGTTGCGGTGCTTCCATGCTGCGTCGTCAGGTTTTCTTCGGTCGGCGAGGTTTCGTCGGCAGGGCCTCGTCCGCCTCGCGTCATGTCCTACAGGTCTCATCGCGTTGTCGTCATCGGCGGCCGCGGAGGATCTTCGGCATTTCGTCGTGCAGCAACCGCACCTCCATCGGTTGCTGCCCTTAGTTTCCCGGATGCGGGCTAGGCGACCGGCCCCGGTTTGGACCAGTGTACTGCCGGTGGTGCGGTGACATGTAGCGGCCGGGCGACGGTGAGCGGGAAGGTCGGCGCTCTTGCCACTGTGCTCCGGTGAGGTAGTCGTCAATGTCGCGAGGTCGTTCACCTGGCTGTGGACGCGGCGCGTTGACGGCGAAACCACGCAGCCCCACTTGTCGGTACTGGCAGCGGCGGTAGGTATGGCCGGCCTCCCCGCAGTGGTAGCAGAGCGGGCGGTTGTCAGGAGCGCGCCAAACGACGGTTTTCCATGGCACGTAGCGCTGGCCGGTTGGCGGGCGGTATGATTTGATTTGATTTTATTTTATTTCATATTGTACAAACAGATTACAAACACTTGTCGGACCTGTAGCCAAAGGCTAGTTGTAGGTCCGATAAAAAAGAATAGTTAGGAAATCTTAGCACTGCAAGTAATAGAAAAAAAATACAGTAGTTGTAACATTTTCAATGAACAAAAAATGTCAATGTTGATTACTCAGTGAATTGATCGAAAGTAATTAAAAGTATCACTAACCAACATACATCAGAGTCCCAATGAACAAGGTGAGGGCTACGTACAGATACGTCCCAACGAACAAGGTGAGGGCTACGTACAGATACGTTAGAAAGGTATGCTGACATGTATAAGAAAATATACAGTATGAATATCCATCACACTTTTATTAGCTAGCAAGATATGTCAATTACCTGCAAAATGCGTACATAGTGGGCAAATGAGCAAAACGGCAGAAATACGACATTTTTGTTACATCGTAATGCAACACTAACATGTGATAGTAATTACACAGGATCAGCAGTAAGCATAATTAGCATACAACTAGCAAGGTATTTATAATTTACTCTAGCTCTAACAAAGAAAGAAAATATTGTTGTTAAGGCGCTAAGGGAAGTTCCCACAGTTGATGATTCCGGCTGGGAGCCTGTTCCAGATCTTTATTCCTGTGAACTGAAGCATGCGTTCTCCGTAAACATTGTTACGTGGAGCGAGATTAAAGTTGCCTGCAGTTACATTTCTAGTACTGCGCGAGGACGAATAAAATATGGATGAGCTGAATGGATGGTTCAATCTAATGATCTTATAAACACACAGTGAAATGCTCATCTGTCGCAAGTACTCAAATGGTAATATGTGATATTGGCAGAATAATGGGGCCGTGTGATCATAATACCTAGAATGAGACAGAATTCTTATTGCGCGTTTTTGGAGTTTAATAATTGGATTTAATAATGTTTTATACGCCCAACCCCACGAATTAATACAATACCTCAAGTGACTTTCAATAAAAGCAAAATACATGAGTCGCAAAACTGGAATCTCAAAGTACTCACGAGCTAGTGTTAAACCGTGGCAACCAGACGCTAATCTGGAGCAGACACTGTTTATTTGTTCTTCCCATTGTAGGTGTTTGTCAAAAACCACTCCGAGGTATTTGTAAGAACTTGTCTGTTCTAGCGAATTGCTGTTGATCTGTATGTTTAAAGCTGTGGTGTCTAATACTTTGAATCGAGACTGAAAAACAACATATTTTGTTTTCTTTGTGTTAATTGTCAATTTATTACCTAAAAACCACTCCGAGATACTATTTAACTCCAGATTTAACTTATGCTGAAGTTCAGAAATATTATCCGCAGTTACTATAATGCATGTGTCATCTGCGTACATCAATATTTCTGCACAGTCGATTATTTGTTGCAGGTCATTTATATATAACGAAAAAAGAAGAGGACCTAATACTGAGCCTTGTGGAACCCCGGTGACGATGTTGTGTTTTGAAGAAGTTATGTTATTGATCGTAACGACCTGAAATCGATCCTCCATGTAACTTGACAAGGAGTCGAACACTTTACCACGAACTCCACAATGTTGAAGTTTGTTCAACAATATGGAATGATCCACTGTGTGGAATGCTTTCTTTAGATCTAAAAAAACGACAGCTACTAGTTTGTTTAAATGTAAGGCCATATTTATCTGTTGTGATAAGGTGATGACTGCGGTGGCTGTAGAGAATCGTGGTCTAAAGTCCGTGTTGCTGATGGCAGAGCACATTGTACTTTTCGAGGAATGTTTTCATCTGGTTGGAAATAATTTTTTCGAAAACATTATTGAGTATGCTTAGAACCGAGATTGGTCTATAATTTGCAGGGTCAACCGGATCACCTTCTTTGTGAATAGGAATGACTTTGGCAATTTTCATAGGAACTGGATACTGTGCCTGTGTAGTTGAATGATTGAACATGCGACATAGTACCGGGCCTAGGATGTGAATATTATCCATAAGCAACCTGACAGTCACGCCATCAGGACCTGGCGCTTTATTGTTGGGTGTACTCAATACAATTGAAACGATGTCATGAAGTTCTATCTCGCTTAAGATAAATGAATTTGTGAGTGAAATTGAATCGGGAATAGCTTTGTTATTTGAGTATGGTAATTGAGCTCCCAGTTCTGGGCCTACGGTGCTAAAATACGTGTTAAAATCTTCAACGGTGACTGCATCTACCGTAGGCGGATAAACACTCTTTTTCCCTTTTTTCCCCGTAATTTCATTTATAATTCGCCACAGTTGTTTGGAATCACCAGCTGCTTGATTGATACGTTGTGAGTTGAAATATCTTTTTTGGGCCCTCATCATGGATACAGCTTTGTTGCGAAATGTTTTGTTTTGACCTGAATAGAATGCGTTGCTTCTATTATGCCTCGACTTGTTATACCAATGTTCTTTTTCTTTTAGTATTTCTAAAATTTGGGTCGTCATCCATGGACAGATAGGCTCGTTATAAGAACCTCGAGTATATGTAGTGCTACATTCGGTTATCAGACTGCTTATTAAGCTGATTAGATTGGAGAACTCTTTGTGTACATTGTCGCTGTAAATTTGTGCTAAGTCGACCTCTATGATTTTGTCTCTGAATTTCTTATAATCTAACTTAGTTACAAGCCTCCTGTCAACAGTACTTTCGACAGGCTGGATATCAAACGCTGTGAAAATTGGCAGATGGTCTGAGAGAGGAAGACTATACACTCCACTAACAATTCCAGATTCCATATTAGTCAATGCATGATCAATTAGAGTAGCCGAAGAGTTTGTTACATGAGACGGTTGACTTATTAGGTTTCGGAAATTAAATGATTCAAGAAGGTAACTATAATCCTTGTGTATTGAACTGAGTGTATCAATATTCACGTCCCCAACAATTACAACTGGCGTGTCTTGGTATATTCGTAAAAAAGATAATATTGCTTCCAATTCATCCAGAAAACTAGCTAGGGTCGCGTTTGGTGGACGATAGACTACGCCCACAATATATCCAGTTTCTATTTTTACAAATAGCACTTCAATATCAGGTGATGAAAATGTAATCGAAGGCAAAAGTGTGAAACTGAGATCATTTTTTACAAAAAGGGCGACACCGCCCCCCTCGAGAACGTGTCACGCGCGGGCGGGGCATTAATCTGTAACCGGGCATATCTACGATTTCTTCGTTCAAGAGCCAAGTTTCACTTGTCGCAGTGACGTCATACAAAAATTTGTGCATCGATAAAAATGCGGTCATCAGGTTTATGTTTTTTCTTAAACTGCGTACGTTGCAATGAAAAATTGATACATTTTTTTTCCAGGCAAAGGTGGTCGATTTGGTTTGTTGTGTAAGCCATTTTGATTTATTGATTTTACCTGACAGGCAACCAAGGAACATAGATCACACTATTTGGGCTAAATCTTCTTCACTGGTTAGGCTGATGACCCTCGAATTATCCGCTTTCCTCATTAGCACTTTGCCTTCTGATACCCACACGAATTTCCGCTTTTTTTCACGCTTCAG
Organism: Rhipicephalus appendiculatus; assembly: GCA_030522465.1. Taxonomy (NCBI): domain Eukaryota; kingdom Metazoa; phylum Arthropoda; class Arachnida; order Ixodida; family Ixodidae; genus Rhipicephalus; species Rhipicephalus appendiculatus. Next base: position 2,160 of record JALIZH010014103.1, on the reverse strand, counting down.
TTGGATGCCTTTGCCGAGCAATACCTTACATTCAGGGCACAGATGCTCATTCACGTACAGAGGTTGTGCATTTTGAGAGCCAAGCATTGCCGTTGTTGGTCTTTTCTTTCTTGCGGCTTGCAGGATCAGGTCGCGCTTTAGGCGTGAGTTGAATCTGACAATGACATTGGCTGGTCCATCACCCTTAGTGCGCACACGGTGAATGGCGTCAATATCTCCTTCGACAAGATCAACATTCAAGAATTTTGCAATCTTTTGCATTGTTTCGTCAAGAACTTCATTTTCTGTGCAGGGGATGCCTTTCAATTCAAGGTTGTTTCTGCGACTGTACTGCTTCAATTCAGTCAGTTGCCTACGTGTTTCTTTTAGTTCTTTGTCCACCCGTTTGTTTTCCGTTTGACAAACTGGGCTTTGTTTCTGCACCTGGGAAAGTTCTTGTCGAAGACTAGCAATTTCTTCCTTGAACTCTTCAAAATTGCTATTGATAAAGCCCATTGAAGCTGCAACAGATTTGAGCTCAGCTTTTAGGCTGTTGTTGGATCTGTCGATATTTTTCATTTCTGTTTTCAATTCCTATAAAACTACCGCAAATTTTGCGGTCATTTCAGCCATTGTCTTGACAACTTCCTTTATAGATCCAGGTGGTTTGTCCCCCATAGACTTAGTAAATTCTACAAGCGTGTCACTCTTTCCGCTTTCCATAGTGCAGAGCAAAATACCAACAGTACTTCGACTAAAACTTTACAACACTCAAAGATCTATAACGAACACAGAGAGTAGTTCAGCAGCCACAGTATAACATTGAGAAAGTAGCAAAATGTCCGTTGTCCCCCCCCTGCAGCAGTGAAAAGACGATATTTCAGCACGCTGTGCAGTTGACACGGCTGCCGAACCACTCTGTAGAATCTCCGGGAATCCGTGCTGCTTATATGGGTGTGCAGAACGCCCTCCCACTCCGGAACCGCAGTCGGATGTAGTGCGCCTGCACACTGGATTACTTGGCCGTTTTCGTCACGTGTAGCCACACCATGCTAAGGAAGCCTGCAGCAGTGAAAAGACGATGGTTTCAGCACGCTGTGCGGTTGACACGGCTACCGAACCACTCTGTAGAATCTCCGGGAATCCGTGCTGCTTATATGGGTGTGCAGAACGCCCTCCCACTCCGGAACCGCAGTCGGATGTAGTGCGCCTGCACACTGGATTACTTGGCCGTTTTCGTCACGTGTAGCCACACCATGGTAAGGAAGCCTGCAGCAGTGAAAAGACGATGGTTTCAGCACGCTGTGCGGTTGACACGGCTGCCGAACCACTCTGTAGAATCTCCGGGAATCCGTGCTGCTTATATGGGTGTGCAGAACGCCCTCCCACTCCGGAACCGCAGTCGGATGTAGTGCGCCTGCACGCTGGATTACTTGGCCGTTTTCGTCACGTGTAGCCACACCATGCTAAGGAAGCCTGCAGCAGTGAAAAGACGATGGTTTCAGCACGCTGTGCGGTTGACACGGCTGCCGAACCACTCTAGAATCTCCGGGAATCCGTGCTGCTTATATGGGTGTGCAGAACGCCCTCCCACTCCGGAAGCGCAGTCGGATGTAGTGCGCCTGCACACTGGATTACTTGGCCGTTTTCGTCACGTGTAGCCACACCATGCTAAAGAAGCCTGCAGCAGTGAAAACACGATGGTTTCAGCACGCCGTGCGGTTGACACGGCTGCCGAAACACTCTGTACAATCTCCGGGAATCCGTGCTGCTTATATGGGTGTGCAGAACGCCCTCCCACTCCGGAACCGCAGTCGGATATAGTGCGCCTGCACGCTGGATTACTTGGCCGTTTTCGTCACGTGTAGCCACACCATGCTAAGGAAGCCTGCAGCAGTTAAAAGACGATGGGTTCAGCACGCTGTGCGGTTGACACGGCTGCCGAACCACTCTGTAGAATCTCCGGGAATCCGTGCTGCTTATATGGGTGTGCAGAACGCCCTCCCACTCCGGAACCGCAGTCGGATGTAGTGCGCCTGCACACTGGATTACTTGGCCGTTTGCGTCACGTGTAGCCACACCATGCTAAGGAAGCATGCAGCAGTGAAAAGACGATGGTTTCAGCACGCTGTGCGGTTGACACGGCTGCCGAACCACTCTATAGAATCGCCGGGAATCCGT
>JALIZH010014102.1:0-21019 GCA_030522465.1 Rhipicephalus appendiculatus | reverse complement strand
CACTTCTTACAATGTATTGCTAAGGACCCACCTGCCACGTTTCTAACATTGTAATGGTGTTCACGCAGATGTGCTCATGGTTTGCCCTATAAGTAGTGTCGAGATCACAAAAATAAACTGTTGAAAATAGCGCTATGTGTGTGCGTGTGTGTGCCTTCATTGTGTGTTCGTCTTCAGTGCGCTCTTACCCTTCATAAACATAACTACACAAAACCTAAGTTTACATGTTACCTGCACTAGATACATGATGAATGTGATACCGTCGTGTATGCGAAGTGGTATTGTGCTTTTGTGTAATAAATAAAATATTTATATAATGCGCATAGCATTGCATTCCCTTTAAGAAACACATCGTATGAGTACCATGGTATACCTGTAGAAATTCACATTTGCCTACGTGATGCGTACGTATGCGTAGAACTCAACTTCCACTTAGACATGGTCGATGCTTAAAGCTAATGGGGCATCATCGCCTAGGAGCTGTATACATTTGTATTGGTGCCCGAGCAGGCTAAAAGGGTAAAGGTCAGATCTTCGGCGTCAAAGGTATAAAAATTCTGCCACAGCACGCTTCTTGCATTTATTCCGCAGCATACCCCCCTTTTTTTTGCATTTGTGACTGTGTGGAGTCCCATGCCACTGAATATGCTGGCTATGCACTGCATTTATACCTTCACATAACTAAGAAAGCAATTGGTCATGTCGGGAGCATATTGTATGTTACACTCTTTGTAAAATTTTTGGTCATTGCTCCTTATGTATTTATTTTAGGTTTCCGGGAACGGAATTTGCTGTACAGAAAGAACAGCCTGGTCCCACTTCTGTCGAATGAACCAGTCATCTGAGCCGCTGAAGATAGATTGTGCAACCAGCAGTGAAGAGCTGTGGTTTTGTAATGTGCAAGTGTATGAACAATCACACTACGTTAATCTAACCCCAATTACATAACCTTGCCAAATGTTGTGATTGTGTAACGTCAAAGTTTATACACTGTTACATATAGTGGGCTGTAAATAAGCCTTCAGCAAGTTTCTAGCCATGCTTTTTTCGCAGTGTTTATAGCGCGCACATGATAGAAATAGTACCTCACTCTCTTGTGTAGTTATGCTACTTTGTGGTTTCTGACTCGGTGCTTTGTGACTTTTTTGCAGCAGTTATAATAACAGATCATTTGCTGTTGAAATTTTAGCTTAACAAAACTGCCAGTACTTGTCAGTAAAATCAGTGTATCGAATATTGGTTTTGGATTTCTGAGTTTTATCATAAGCTTTTAGTTTTGTAACCATTTCTTTTAAAACAAATAAATACTCATATTTCATTGAATTGCCAATGATTCTGTTGTCCTTGCTTGGAAAGGGATAATCCTTAAAATTTGTCTGAGCACGCCTATGTAAAATTTCATTCTACTGCTGTGCTGCAGGTCATGTTTCTGCAGTGCGGTCGTGATCATTACCGGCCCTATTACATGCATTTCCTGCATATTATCGCATTCAGTATGAGCTGTAACGTACAAGCCATAGTCAGATTGCTCACCTGTTTTTATTGGACCCACAATTCATTTCTTTTGAGTAGGTGGGAAAAGTTTCATCATTTCAGCAATGTGCACAGTCTTTTACTACACTCATTAACCTTTCCCAAAAAAAAGAGATAATATGGAGGCCTGCTGAGCAAAACGACATTCTGAGTCCTTATAATGTTGCATGAGTTGTTACGATGAATCGCTGCTCGTGTATAAGCTACAGCTGTTGGGTGGCAGCGCCAAGAAACTCGACAACAGCCACACTGGTGTGGGCACTGCTGCAGTTTTTGGAACTTTTTATAAATCCATTTTTTTCAAGGGATTGCAGATTTCTGAATCATCTCCTTAACAGGAGAATTCTTTCTAGAGTGCACCTGAAGGGATTGGATACACGCTGATCTCTGCAGTGCCCCCCAGTGCCCCAAGGGGGGCTGATAATATGGAGGCCTGCTGAGCAAAACGACATTCTGAGTCCTTATAATGTTGCATGAGTTGTTACGAAGAATCGCTGCTCGTGTATCAGCTACAGCTGTTGGGTGGCAGCGCCAAGAAACTCGACGACAGCCACACTGTTGTGGGCACTGCTGCAGTTTTTGGAACTTTTTATCAATCCATTTTTTTTCAAGGGATTGCAGATTTCTGAATCATCTCCTTAACAGGAGAATTCTTTCTAGAGTGCACCTGAAGGGATTGGATTCACGCTGATGTCTGCAGTGCCCCAAGGGGGCTGGCTGGGAAGAAGCATCATCCCTTTTACTGCCACCCTTTCAAGGGTGTTTTTGTCTATTACACCCCACTCGAGCGGGTGTAGCTTATTTTAACACCCATAGTTTAGGGGTGTTCATAAACACCTCCTAAAGTAGGGTGTAATCTTTCCTTACTCCCTACGTTTCTAGGGGGTGTTTCTAAACACCTTGAAAGGGTGTTGCTCATGGGACAAAATAAATACACCCTTAAGGGTGTAAAATTTTTTACTGTGATATTGAATGCTTCAGCAAGTTCTTCTCTGCATATGCGTTTACCGTTTACAACGAGTTCATCGACAGTCGATGGTGGCTGCGTACGGTTTAACAATTTATTGAGTTTTTTCCACACATCTACTCTTCCATCGCAGTAATCCTTGCAAAACTGATCATGCGTATATTTGTTCTTTTCACTTATAAGAAAAGAGGTTCGCTTATTTCTGTATTGCTCAAAATTTTCAAAGTCAGTATCCAGCCTACCTTTTAAGAAACGTTTTGAACAATCGCGTGTTTTGTTTAAATTTTTATGCATTCACGGTTTAGCCATTGTTTACAACCCTTACCCTGTTTTATATTCTTGGTTACTAAGATAAAATGGTCATAGTAGATGCGTTTAAAGATGGAAATAAATGCCTCGTAAGCTGCATCTACAGTTTCACTGCGTCTGACTTTTTCCCCAGTCTTCATTCCGGATCATTAAAAGGAAAGCATGCAATGTTTGAGGGGTGATTTTTTTGAGTCGTTATTTTTGTTCCTGCATCCTGTAGCTAATGTTTTACTGATGTTCTTGCGAGAATGTAAATAGGAAAGTGGTCGCTGATACCTGAGCACAAGGCACCTGATATCACGCTTTCCGCGCTCATGTTTGAGATAAACACGTCCAGCGAAGATTCTGTGCAACGAGTGACGCGCGTCGCAGTGTTTCCTAAAAGCGTATAGCCATTTGATTCAACAGTACTGAAGGAGGGGTGCTCGATCATGGGAAGCTTGCAATATATTGCCACACGTGTTATTTTGATGTGCTCTGTTTGAACCGACAAAGACTGTGAGCAATGCTCGGCGCGGTTCGCGCCTCAGTGTTCGAGGAGCTTCACGTTCGTAGTAGATCATTTTGTTAACATTTCGCACAGCACGCGAACACTCAAGATTATTCCAGAGCTTGCGCGACGACCAGTGATAAGGCTGGAATGTTCGACGCGTGATGTATAAAAGCCGGCGCGTTGCGAACTATGATCAGTTGATCGATGGCAGACGCTCTGTTCGCCGCTATCAGTGCCAGTGTGTATTGCTGTAATCTGACTTTCCGTTTACCGGCCACAAGTTCGGCCAAATAAACAGTTTCATCTTGGATATACCGATTGCTGCCTTCGTCAACGTCACGACCACGTGACAATATCTGACAACGAAGAGGAAGTACTCCGGCATAGAGGCAGCAGCATCGAGCTTGCAGCAGAGGCTCGAGCTAGTGAACTGTGCCCGGTGCATTGCTACCAGCGCTACGCTCAATAAATCTCCTTTATATTTAGTTGAGCCGTGCTGGGTACCGTTCCCTCAAGCTTCCCTCTGCCATCCTGGATCTCCGTTCTCAGCGGCTACCTTCTGCTACGCCGGACGCCAACCAGCAGACGCTTTCGTCGCCACCTACCACCAGCCCTGGTAGTGTTCCCCAGCGGGAGCCTCCAATCCTCAGCGGAACAGACGACGACGACGTCGAAGATTGGCTCTCGACATACGAACGGGTGAGCGCTCTAAACAAATGGACGGACGCGGAGACGTTAACACGCGTGTCGTTCTATCTCGCGGCTGTGGCCAGCCTTTGGTTCAGGAACCACGAGGGAGACGTCCGAACGTGGCCGCTGTTCAAAACGTCAATTACGGCAGTGTTCGACCGACCTGCCATCCGAAAACTTCGAGTCGAGCAGCGTTTGCGCACATGTGCACAAGGCACGGGTGAAGCGTTCACAAGGGTTATTGAAGACGTTGTCGACCTGTGCAGACGCGTGAATGCTGCAATGACGGAAACAGAAAAAATCAAGCACATCATCAAAGGGATCGATGATGACGCTTTTCAAATGCTCTTGGCGAAGAACCCGGCCACAGTTAACGGACGTTATTAGCTTGTGCCTGAGATACAATGAATTGCGGAAACAGCCAGCTCTGACAATACATCCTCCAGCTCACGACTTGGCATCATTGTCCAGTTTGACCAACGGACATGAGCAGGCGTCGCTAATAGCCGATATCAAAGCCTTTGTCCGCGAAGAAGTCGCACGACAGCTCTCCCTGGTGCCCTTCACTCAGGAAACTACCACAACTCTGCCATCGTCCCTCCGTGGCGTCATTCAAGGAGAGGTCGCTGAGGCGCTGCCAGCTGCTCGCGAGCAAAATCTTGTGGCTGCTCCCCTCACGTAAGGTGCGGTTGCTGCCATGCCCACTCTCAAAGCACCCGCACCAGCTGTCCATTGTCCTGTGAGCTATGCCCCACCTCCAGTCCACTGGGCGAGCACTGCCACCACCACCGCCAACCCGTGGCGCACGCTCGACATTCGGCCGATATGCTTCGCATGTCGATACCCCGGACACGTTGCAAGGTGTTGCCGCCGTCGGGTGCAACCCACCGATGACAGCCCCCGAGAGCCGTACTTCCCGTTTGACTCAAACGCGCATTACACTCCCTCCCCCCTCAGCGCAAGCTCGCTACCAGGCTGATCGCCGCCCTCGATTCGAACATCTCCGCTCGCCCTCCCGGCGTCGCCGATTTACCTTCGCCGATGCGTCGACGACTCGCATCTAGCGAAGAGGGAAATTAGAGCAAGCAGTTCCTGAAGCAAGATCTGCGCAAGTTTCGGTTTGCCCGAGTCCTCACTCTTCACGTGCCAATGTTATCGATGTGTTCGTCGAAGATGTCGCAACAGTCGCTCTTGTGGATACAGGGGCTGCTTATCGATGCTGGATTTTGCCGCGGAATCCGTAAAGTCACGACGCCTCTGTCAGGATTGTCGCTTCGTACAGCCAGTGTTCAATCCATTCAACCAACCACAGTCTGTACAGCCAGTGTGACCATTCAGAGCGTTCTGTACACGATAGAGTTAATCGTTCTTTCACCGTGCTCACCGTGCGGTAGAGTTAATCGTTCCGTTCTTTCACCACAATGGTGATTTATAATCATCATGTGTCACCGCTATCATTGCTTTCTCACGAGTGCCTTGGTCACGTCGAGACGGTCAACTCTACACGAATAGTTATAGAAGAGCAAATCGCAGGCCCGCGTGACTTCCCGCATACAATATTATGGCATCCATACACTACAATAGAACTGACGAACGCTATATGCGAGTAACTGTAGCGGAAGCAGGCTGTCTCCCGCTAGATGCCATTTCCACTCAAGAAACCATGCGCACTGAATTTCGACTTCTCCTATAAGGGAAGAAGCATTTTCTGTACCGCGTACATCTTACCCACAGCAATTCTGCATTCAGCTAAGCTGTGCAAATGCTGCAACTTACAGCCACAGAAATTAATGCCTCCGAGATTTCCTTCCTGGACAGTTTCGCCTCTTGGTATAAAACCGTTTGTACCTGGCATCAATGGAGCAAAGAGGCGCATCTCACAGATTGCACTGCTGCAGACTACTCTCTTCTACTTAGCCCAGCACTATACTCAGCATTCTCATAGTTGCAGTGACGCCTCAGCCACTCAGGAGACTTCCTCGTATGGTATTTATGTCCCCTTTACCAAGACAAATGCTATCCTATCAGCTACAGCGGAGGAAATAATCAACGACAGCAGAACTCATGGCATCAAAGAAGCTGTCCTCTATATCCTGCGTCAAACGCCGAACCGATGGGTGGTCTTCAACGATTCCAAGGGAGCACTACAGATACTGTTTGACCCCTGAAAGAAAACAAATCATAACCCGATTTCATACGTTATAGCGTGCCTACACCACTTGGCTATTACCACAGGTCGCTTTATCACATTTCAGTGGTTACCGGCTCATTGCGGTATTCTGGCCAATGAAAACGCAGATGAAGCTGCACGCAAAAGACTTCAAAACCAAAATTATAGGCGAACCTATTTCACCAAATCTGACGCCTCCCAGCGTACTAAGAAACTTGCTTCCGAAGAAAAGAAGAGGCTCTGCAACCTTCCGACTCATCATTATGCTTTCCTCTACTCAATCAACCCACATCTAAGAACAAGACTACCATCCAGAATACCTCGACATCTGGAAACTCTGTGCCATCGTCTTCGACTGAACACTGCTTATGGAAACAACTTGCGGTACCGTTTCGGTCAGGTAGAAAGTCCATAATGCGATAACTGTGGCTCCATAGAAACTGTCGAACATATTTTGTTTGAGTGCCTAGCGTATGCCGATGAGCGTGCGCTCTATGAACATTGCGTGCGTTTGCTAACCCGAGTAACTTTATCAATTGACTGTGTCGTTGGCCCTTCAACCTGCCTCACGCAACAGAGGCATGCGATGCAACTACTATTAAGATATTTACAGAGTATCGGTCAGCTCGACAAACTGTAGTCGCACCTTGAAAGCTCGTAATAAGTCACTCTGTCAGCACACGTCCCCGCCCAGGAAACAAAAAGCTCAGTCCCCGTTGTTACCTCTTTTTTTTATTCTATTAGAACATCTTATATATATTTTTCTCTCTCTCTTTTACTGTCTTTCGGTCTCCAACCCCCTTCCCCACGCAGAGTAGCAGTCAGCGGTTTGCACACGCCTGCTAAATTCTCTGCTTTTCAATAAAGAGCTCTCTCTCTCTATGCAAGTAAAACAGGGTGAGTTTCAAATGAAAAGGCCACGCGAAAACATTTAACTAACCAACGTGGGTACAGAAAACATCGCGAAGCTGTTATGTACACGCTGTGGGCTATTATGAAAAAGCTCCAGTTGAAAGTATTTTCACGTTAAACTTCGCGTCTCGCAAGAACGAACCATATTTATCGTGTCGCGGAAGGCCCAGTTTGTTCACTGATGCAGGAAACGTGCAAAATCGTAGTGTTCTTCTCTTGCTGTCGCGTTAACACTGAGGCTAGCACAGCCGAACAAGGGAGCGGCTGCCTAGTGCTGCCATTTTGTTGTCTCCAGACGCTCCTCGAGAGGATGGTTCTGAATTCCGCTTGGCTGCGGGACAGTCTATGGGCATTGTTAAGTGCCCCCCCCCCCCGCTTCCGTCCCGCATGATGTCACAAACTTTAGAAATGTGTGACGTCATGATGGCGTAATATCGTTACGTCATAGCATAATGATTGTACAGCGAGCGCTGTTTGAGATCAGAATAGTCGATTTTAGATGCCTAGTTAATCCGCCGCGACCGGTATCCAAATCACTACGCGCACAATGAGAAAATAAATATCCACGAATCGAGCGGGTATGGAAACTAGGCCCTTCCCTTGGCAGTAGAGTATTCTGCCACAGAATCACACATGGGGCTTGAAACTCCTGCGCAGAAATACCCTATACAGGCGTCATGTCGGGCACGGCATTACGTTAACAGACATAATATAGCGTGGTAGAAAAGTAAAATAATGACCAAGCGAATTGCGCAAAGAGTGGATATGCGAAGAATCTTATGAGCGAGCTCGATCCGGTGGCGTCCGCGCTCCACTGCGCGCGCGCCAACTCTCCCCCCTCTCCTCTTTTACGCTGCCACCTCTCTCTCTCCTCTAGTCATACCTGCCCGCGGCGCCCACACTCCCACTGCGCATGCGCGTCCCCCCCTCTCTCTCCTCTCCTACGCTCCCCCCCTCCTTCCTCTAGGCATCCCTGCCCGCGGCGGTCCACACTCCCACTGCGCATGCGCGTTCCCCCCCCTCTCTCTCCTCTCCTACGCTCCCCCCTAGAAGACGCCGACGCAGGCAGCGTCTGCTAGCGAGTTTCTTGGTTGAAAAAACCGACTGCTCGCGCTGCACAACCGTTCACTGGCCACCCCGTATATATGGCACTGGATCTTGACCTGCAAGGTGGTGCCGGTGGGAGATTTCTCCTGTGCGTTGTTGAACAATAAAAATTCGCAGCATGCGCGTTAACTAAAAGCGCACTGCGGGTCTCTGTGTCCAGTCGGAGTCTTCTGTCTCTCATTGCCCATTAGCAGCGATTGGCATGTTCCAGTAGGAAACACCGGTCCATCACTGCGTGCTTTGCGCCTCGCCAGGTTTCTCTCCTGCGTCAACGCCACCGCCAGTGTAAGCGTTAGCGCCCGCTGCTTCTCATCTACACATGGTTCCCTTTAGCGGGAGATGGTGTAATTTTTTAAAGGGGCCCTGCGACGCTTTTTCGTCTGCATTCTGCAGCGCTGGAATTCGTGTAGTGCCGAATACTGAGACGAACGCAAGCAGAATTGTCGAAATCGGTACGCGGTAATGGAAGTCATAAGCCGTCAAACTTCAAAACCTTAGTACACGACGAAAAAAAACGTTCCCTTTCGCATTTCGCTCTCTCACTGACGTCAAAGGCCGCTTCCAATCACTGCGCGCCTCTTACAGAGACGTGCCGGACGACTCGCCTCGTGGTGGCCATTTTGCAGCGCTCCTAACGTCATTTTGCAGTTGTTTTCACAATTTTAGATTTAAAAACAGAAATCCCTTTGTATCTCAGGAAGTATAGAGAGAGCTTTGATCATTTTTAGCGCACAATAGTGTGGTCTATCGCGGACCGTATGAATATTACGCGCGACTTGACGCATCGAACCAATCAAAACGCACGGCCTATGTCGTCAATCCCACGTGGTGAAGCATCACTTCCGATTACCAAAATAGCCGCTGTATGTCGCTCGAGTTCGAAAACAGTGTGGTTTCCGCGTAGAAATAAAATTATAACAGCGTTGTTTTATATGCGAAGCATCTCATGCTCGGGGCTTTGTCCGTCCCTCCCGCGTCCCGCGTCCCCCGTCCCGCGTCCGGCCACTTTCATGAAGTAGGGAAGCACCCATTATGCGAACCAGAACACTGTAGTAATATGAAGGCCATCAACCACTACTACAGTCATCAGAGTCATGGCCGAGAGCACAGAGAGGCTGCTTAGCAATGGCTAGGCAGGTGGTGTCTGTCGCCCAGGTTGACCCCATTCCTTGATCTTGCTTGCATGTGTTTGGAGGTTTGGTGGGGGCTTATTCCGTCCCTCTTTCCCGCTTCCCACACCACCGCAGCGTATGCGCGAACCCTCTCTCTCCTCTCCTACGCTCACCCCCTTTCTCTATTCTAGGAATCCTCTACTCTGCGGAGCGGCGCCCGCGTCCCACAGTGCATGCGCGTCCTCTCCCCTTCTCACCTATAGGAATCCTTTACTTTACGGAGCGGATCCCGCGTCTCACAACCCCACAGCGCGTTCTCTCCTCTAGGAATCCGCTACGGAGTGGCGCGCCCGACAGGTGGTGCGACAGCTGCATACTCCGCTGGGGGGCGCCATGGTATTTCCGCGGTATGAAAATGACGGAGCGCGTGCGCCTCATTCTCTCTCCGCGGGAGTAGTCGCAACTACGCGATTCACGCCGCTTTCGGGGCACGCAACGGGCCGCACCTTGTTTTTAGATGTGAAGCATCTTATGGCGAAGTTCAATTCGGTGGTGGTGGTGGTGTGCGGCGTGACCACCCTTACTGCGCATGCGCAAACCCTCTCCACGCACCTCTCCTACGCTCCCCCCTCTCTCCTCTAGGCATCCCTCCCGCGCCGTCCACACCCCCCACTGCGCATGCGCGTCCCCCCTCCCCCTCTCTCTCTCCTCTAGGCATCCCTGCCCGCGGCGACCACAACCCCACTGCGCATGCGCGTCCCCCTCCCCCTCGCTCCTCTCCTACGCTCCCCCCTCTCTCCTCTAGGCATCCCTTCCGCGGCGCTTACACCCCCCATTGCGCATGCGTGTCCCCTCCCCCCTCTCTCCTCTCCTACGCTCCCCCTCTCTCGTCTCGCAACGCCGACGCAGGTAGCGTCTGCTAGCGAGTTTCTTGATTGAAAAAACCGACTACTCGCGCTGCACAAGCGTTCAACGCCGACGCAGGCAGCGTCTGCCAGCGAGTTTCTTGATTGAAAAAACCGACTGCTCGCGCTGCACAACCGTTCACTGGCCACCCCGTATATATAGGCACTGGATCTTGACCTGCAAGGTAATGTTGGTGGGAGATTTCTCCTGCGCGTTGTCGAACGATAAAAACAATTCCCCATCTCCCACTAAAGGGAACCATGTGTGGATGCGAAGCAGCGGGGAGATAATTAGCTTGAGGGGGAGGAACGCCGCCGCTCTCATTTCACGGCAGCGGTCCGGGCGCTCATCGCGGCGCTGCACAGGAGAGAGAATGAGGCGCGCGCGCTCCGTCATTTTCATGCCGCGGAACTGCCGTGGCGCCCCCAGCGGAGTATGCAGCTGTCACACCACCTATCGTGCGCGCCGCTTCGTAGAGCATTTCTAGAGGAAAGAACGGGGGGGGGGGGCGACCGTAGGAGAGGAGAGAGAGGGGGGGGGACGTGCATGCGCTGTGGGACGCGGGAGCCGCTCCGTAGATTAGAGGATTCCTAGAGGAGAGAGGGGGAGAGGACGCGCATGCGCTGTGGGGATGTGGGACGCCGGAGCCGCTCCGTAGAGTAGAGGATTCCTAGAGGAGAGGATAGGGGAGGGGACGCGCATGCGCTGTGGGGGGTGTGGGACGCGGGGGGCTGCTCCGTAGAGTAGAGGATTCCTAGAGGAGAGAAAAGGGGTTGAGCGTAGGAGAGAGAGGGGGAGGGGACGCGCATGCGCTGTGGTGGTATGGGACGCGGGAAGGAGGGACGGACTAAGCTCCCCTCCAAACACATGCAAGCAAGATTAAGGAATGGGGTCAACCTGGGCGACCGACACCACCTGCCTAGCCATTGCTAAGCAGCCTCTCTGTGCTCTCGGCCATGACTCTGATGACTGTGGTACGGTTGACGGCCTTCATATTACTACAGTGTTCTGGTTCGCATAATGGGTTGCTTCCCTACTTCATGAAAGTGGCCGGACGCGGGACGGGGGGACGCGGGACGGGGGACCGGGGACGGGGGACGCGGGAGGGACGGACAGAGCCCCGAGCATAAGATGCTTCGCATCTAAAAAGTTCGCTGGGTGCGCGTTAACTAAAAGCGGACTGCGGGTCTTTGTGTCCAATCGGAGTCTTCTGTCTCTCATTGCCCATTAGGCAGCGATTGGCATGTTCCAGTAAGGAAACACCGGTCCATCACTGCGTGATTGCTCCCCCCCCCCAGATTTCTCTCCTGCGCAACGCCGCGATGAGCGCCAGCGTCAACGCCGCCGCCAGTGTAAGCGTTAGCGCCCGCTGCTTCGCATCTACACATGGTTCTCTTTAGCGGGAGATGGGGAATTTTTTGGCTTGCCACTCGCCCAACGATATCGGTGCGTTCCACAGTTCGAGGAGAAGCGATGAAAACGACACGCTAAATTTGTGTCGCATGGCCCCTGTAACGGATTCCCATTCATTGCAATGAGCTCAGTCATAATTCTTCATCGTCATCGCCACAACATGAACACAGTGCCTTACAAATGTTTAACGGGTACCTCCCTTCTCCGCAGAATGATGAATAATGGGTGTGCGAATAGTGAAATTTTACCTCGAATTGTGTTCGAATCGAATAGTGCTGAATAGTGAACAAAAATGTCAAATATGGAATCGAATATCGAATACGAAAGGTTGTGTTGAAAATTGAAAGAAAGAACAAAAAAATTCAATCTGCTCAAGTCCTCGAGCAGATTGCAAGGTGAGTAACTGGCACCAAAAGAAAACAAGTTTTCATGCAGAAACACAAGCTGTTCCACATACTTCACATAAACCTTGCTTCAAACGTTCTGGTCTTGATGTTACGGTGTATTCTGCAGTTGAAAACATGCGCTCACTGGGTGCCGCAGTAGCGGGGATGGGAAGGTATCGCAAAGAAATATTGGCGCAACCTGGATAAAGTCTAAATCTCTCCGCTTTCCACTATATCAGAGGCTCATCCTTTCTTGCGGTCAAGGAGCTCATTCAAGTATTTTTGAACTTGTTGAGTATAAGGTCTGAGCTCAGTGTTGGTTATTCTTTGAGGCTAGCAGTTCGACAGTCTACCATACTGTTCTCTGGCCGTTTCTGCTGGAACCATGACGTGCGGAAATGATATAATCTCCTCTAAATTAAGCATGTGCTCACTTTTGAAACAGTGAATTGATGAAAGTTTTAACGGAAGGCCTTCTGTAACGACGTTAGCATTAGTTTTAGCCGTCCCACCCTAACAAAGTTGCACCATTGGGCTTTGTCGTGCTTTACATATTCGTCCAGTCGAATTATTCAAAACTTCGAATATTAGCTATTCGAAAGTCGTATCGAATTATTCCATTAAGTAGAATTCGATTCGAATTTGAAACTCGAATATTCGCACACCCTTAATAATGACATAGTGGGTACCTACTTCTCAAAATTATGATGATTTATGACATTTAGGGTACCTTGCAGCTGTACTAGTAGGAGAAGTCCTAAGAGAGTTTACATCGGGCTTTTGAAAGGCTACTCCACCTCCTTTCGCCGTCACTGTGCTGCGTGTGCTGCGCAGGCTTGGCGTTTCCTTGCATCACTCGTGTGGATGCCGCCGGAGCCGACGTTCACTATACGTTTTTGATAAGTCATGGAAGGCTTTCGCCTTAATATGCCGATTGCGGTTATTTCTCGAGCTCGTGAAGATGTACTTTTGGGTTAGTTGGTTCACATTAACGCGATAGCGTTAAAGAGCTCGTTTCGCCGAAATTCCGGCGTCGGCGTCGTTCGTTGTAAGCGAAAAATCATCATCATAACCGTGACCGAAAAATCGAGAAAGCTGCAAATAAAAAATAATAAAAATTTTCGTGTCCGAGTGGGGATCGAACCCAGGCCGTCTTGGTGGCAGGCAGGTGTTGTACCACAGAGCCACGCGTCTGCTTGGAAATAGAGTTAAAATAACTTCCTCTGCTTGGAAATACAGTGCAAATAACCTGCATCCTTTACAAACACGCGGGTCCTGTATACAGGAGTCACAATGCAAGATGTAATATCGCAGTAATATTGGGTGGTACAAGCGTACATTGCCATCGGGCGTCAGAATATGTGAATATCATAACGACATCGTGGTTTAAAGCCGGCCACCCATTACAAAAGGCAAACACGTTACTGCGCGTATTCCCTCAAGACCGTGCACGCAGTGGATGCATAGTAAGGTCGAAAACACTTCACGCGTACAATTGCTCGTGGTTCAGAGCATGCTACCCATTACATAGTATGCACTAAGTGGTTGAAGTAGGCACTAGGGACAGAATATCGCTATCGCGTTCAACTCTTAAAGGCGAAGCTTAAGAGTCCCCCAACTTTTTCGCAGTAAAACAGCGCCTGCGAAAACAAGAGAACAGGCGAGGAGGAAGACGCGTAGACAAGGCGTACTAACAACTGAAAGTTTATTCAGTACTGCTTTCACATGAATATACACAGGAAAGAAGGTTATAAAAGATATAACAGCGCATCACGTGGTCACTCCTACTGCGCGTGCAAAATGGTTCCTGCAAGAAATCTGACATCATACTCCGAAAGCATAACAGATGCCATGGTGACACAATGTTCCCGGAGCTTTTTCATCTCTCGGGCTTCAACAACCTCCCTTGCTAGTCTGTCAGTTGATTTGTACAGCCGCCCATTTTTTTAACCTGAACACGCGAGCATCGACCACCGAGTCAATAAGCGCCTGGTTCCTTGCGTCCCGGTGTCCGGTTCCCGAAACAGCCTAGCAGAAGACAGCTGCACAGGACTGTTCATCGGGCAGATGCGCGTATTCTCGTTCATTTCGCCACCGTGCTTCGTTATACGGCGCTTAACGACTGGGCGGTCGACGCTGGCGTGTTCAGGTTAAAAACTCCCCCCCCCCCCCCCTTCGAGTAAAGTGCGCGCTGGAGAGCTAGGAGCGCCTGAGAGCGCGCGTCGCGACGAACTGGTAAGCCCCGCTCAGCTAAGCCCCGCCGAGCGCGGCCTTTGCGCCATCTCGCAGGTAATGCTGATAACACGCTGAAAACTCGCTGTATATAGATGATTTTCCGCAGCGGCGCACGGGCGCTGCCATCTTTGATCACGTGATCGTAGTGGCCGTCCCCCCTTCCCTTTCCCCATGCCTCTTCACCGTCGGCGCCGTCGCGTTGACGGCCAGCTGGGCCAGCAGGGTTGCAACGGCCGGTCGTAGGCATGGCCGACAGTGCGGTGGGCGCCGTTGTTTCAGGTCCTCCTGTGGACAGCGACTGGATCGACGACACAAAGCTTTGGCCCATGGTTCAACGAACATGTAAGTGAACCGTTGTTTGTCGTGTTAACGTTGTGTGAGCTCGCACACGATCATCGTGCTAGATCATCGCACATGCTAGTCGCTTCGCGTCAGTTCGCTCAATTGCAGTTTTGAGTCCCGTTTTTATCTCCGTTACCTTGTGCCTAGTGCGATATACTTGAAACTCGGTTGTCCTGCCGTTCGCACTTCGCTTGACTGCTTCGAATGAGACCGCTTGAGCGCCGAGGGAAAATCATTTTGCACCTGTGTTCCGACATTTCGCTCGCTGGTGTTGGTTTTGCACAGATGTTAAGGCAACGCCGAGGCGTTGGTTAATGTAAGAGTTTGCCTGCAACTCTTATGTCTATGTCTGCAACTATGTCTATGGTCTCGGTGCAGTTGTCTAGTGAGACAGAAAAGCTAGGTGAGTTCGAAGCAGTCGAGCCTCGAGTAGTTCACTTCGGAGGAGCAGATTGTGCATGTATTTCTCCGAAGCGAGTGTGCTTGCATTTTCCGTCGCGATCGAGCCGACCCAGGTCGCGTACTGCTACACAGGCACTTTCGATCCGCTCTCGAACCTTAATCAGAGAGTTTGTTCAACTCCTTTTTGACGCATTTGACACGTTGATTTACTGCAGATTGCAAGCGAATTGCCACTGTAACTGTTAGAGCTAGGCTTCTGCGAATATTCGAATGCTTCGCATATTCGAACGAATATTACTGCATTCGAATTCGCTTCGATTCGAATTTAAATTGTTGAAAATTTCGAAGTATTTGAAATGAACGAATAGGTGTATATTAGTCCGGGATGTAACCCCTGTAAAGGTGGTTTCACTGCAGTGGAGGGGTGCTAAGCCGTGAAAGCACCTGTCCAGGTGTACATTACTTAGCATGTAACCCCCCTGTAAAGGTGGTTTCACTGTAGTGAAGGAGTGCTAAGCCGTGAAAACACCTATCCACTGCCGCGAAGCCCCACTTCAAGGTTAAATGAACACATTACCCTCACATCGATTCATCATTTTTTTAAGTTTAAAAGCTTGTTATACCATCTTAAATGCTCTAAGTCTAGTAAATTTTAAAACGTAACATATTTCCCAGGTTATCACTTGTATTCTACCGAAAGTCAGATCCTGCTACTGTTTTGCCACTTCCTTTGAACCAAAAAGAATGGCATTTGCACAGGCCTTGTTTCAATTTGTAAAAAATATTGTGCAGGTTAGTTGGGTCATGACAAAGATGCCCATTTTTTTTATAATATGTGATATATATATTATTCGAATTCGATTCGAAATTATTCGACCAAAATCAATATTCGGTTCGAATTCGCTTCGAGTTTAAAATTCACTATTCGCTCAAGCCTAGTTAGAGCCCAACCATGATGATCGCGATGCTTGGGCTGCGTGTTGAGAATTATTTGTGCTCGAAATAGCACCACATGGATGATCGAACGTCATGGGAAGTGCGCACGTGGCATTGGCATAACTTTGGAATGTAACCGACTTTTTTTGTAAGCTAAGCCTTCTGTTTAAAACTTTCAAAGTCCGACATAGGAAAGCAATCGTTGGTAATCCAATCAGTGCTCGGCTGCCGACACGAAGGTAGCGGATTCGAACACGACCGCGAGACTATATTGCGATTGAGGGAAAAGCTTGAGGTGCGCGTAGTTAGATTTAGGTGCACGTTAGGCATTCCCAGGTGGTCGAAATTTCTGGAGCCTTCCTTGCGTCGTGCCTCATGATAGTATCGTGGTTTTGGGACGTGAAACGGCCACAATTCTGCGAGTAGTAGAGCAATCGCGATTTATTAAGTATTTGCCACACAACTATAATTTAGAAACGTATCAGACTGTGTGTTTTCGGTTATCTAAGTTATTTCGAACGTCCGCTGATGTGTCAAGCAGTAAATGAAAATCATGTTTCGTGAAAACATTTTGTATTACTGCGGTACTTAGAATTTTTTTCTTGCGTTCCAGTTGTCTACGATTACATGGTCAATGCAATCGACCGAGACGGGAAGCCTGCAAAGAACTACAGGGGGGTTCGCCGAGGGCATCAACCTGTTTGACAGTAGCTATGTTTGGAAAGGCCTTGTGTCACTCCAGGAATGGCGTTTGCAGCATAAAGGCCGACATCAGGTCAACCCAGACAGTGAAGCGTTTCTACTGCACACAGCTTGGATTTTTGTTCCAACTTCTCTGCAAGCTGCAATTGCAACGCTGGACAGAGCTCCAGATGCAGCCATGTTTGTGCCTTATTAATGAAGGCGGTTGAAGCGACAAACAAGGGCATCACAGGCTCGTCATGCACCGACAAAGCCTGCACATGGAATGCTGCCACCCAGAAGAATGTGACACCTGGCACCATGGAAGACGTGTTCAGCCACAGCCGGAAGTCGACACTTCCTTTGCAGTTCTCGACGAGGCCGGAAATGGAAGTGAATCTTTGGAAAGTCCTCTCTGAACATGGACAAGCTGAAGGGCACTTTGCCTATGCAGTGTCCTGAAGCCTCCAAAACGAAGTGAAATCCTCAGTTCGTGTAAGGAAGAAGTAGCAATTTATTTCTTGTAACAGTTACCTAAACAAATTCACAATGTCCTAAATGCAAAATGAAGTGGGCCACAGTACCGAACACGGACTGCAGATGAGAACAAAACACGTAGTCCCTGTTCTGTACTGTGCACCCCTTTATTCATTTGAGATGAATAGTTACCAACTTAGTCCAAATGGCTGTATTGCTACAATGAAATCTGAATGTGTTGTTTTTAGAGAATGTGTCTTAGTAGGCAAGCTTCAAAAAATGCAGTCGTCGTGTTGGGCATAATGTATGCTTTGTGCTAAAAATTACGATAGTGGCAACAAGATGATCTAAAGCATGATAAATGCCGAGACGGATGAAGAAAGTTGGCTGGCTAGTGCTGTCTACGTAGACATTTCCAAAATTACTGTTTTCAAATTAGAAGGGGAATCGTTCGATTTTGTGTGCTCAGGCATTTTACAATTTTTCTGAATCAATCTTTCTCAATGTTCTGCGGGACTGTAGTATTTGATTTGAGTTTCAGTTATAAATTTCGTCAATGAATAAATTCAGGTGAAGTGACTTGTCATTATACATATGAAATGTTTGCGGAGTGAAATTGATAATATACTCATGTGAAAGCACTTATCTCTGTGCACATATCGTTACATCGTTAAACTATCTTTGTGCAGCTTCTAAGGAAGAGCATGGTCCCCATGGCAGCCAGCTGCTATGCTCACTGTGCAAGGATTTTTTTTACGAGCCACGTCCTCCTTTCGGCCGAAGCAGCAGATGCAGTCTACGAGTACAGCCAAGGCAGCGCTGAGTGGTACCGCGAAAGATCCCTGAGGATCACAGCCAGCGAAGCGAGGACCATCCCAGTTAAGGCAAATCCTCAGAAGTGGGTTGAGCGACGCATTCACCCAACCTTCCATGGCAGCACAAGCACACGGTAAAGTACATGCTATGTAAATGCATTGCATAATCTTCACATTGCCCATTCAAATTTTTCGAAGTGACATTTTAGTAATGCAATTCAAGCTAAATACTGGCACAAACTAAATACGCTATCATCTCTACTGTGACTCATACTTCTTGTTTAATTTTGTATGTTACAATTTACCTCAGCACCTTACTTGTTTCATTTGTTCAGCGTTTAGGGCGTGCTGCTAAATTAGCACGGTGACATAATGAAAAGTGCTAAAAAAATTCCATACAAGGAAGGTATATGGGGCAAGGGATGACTTTAAAGCAACATGTATTCATGATCACACATAATATACGCTCTTTCAATCCAACCTATGTGACAGACGAGCTGTCTACAACCACATAAAGCTGCTGAAGGCATGGAGGCATAGTAGTGTTTAACTATAAATTAGCAATTATGACACGAACAGCAGGGAATTGAAGTACACAAAAAAAGAAAAAGCAACTTGCTGCTGGTCAGGACCAAACCTACAACCTTCGGATTACGCATTCGATTCTCTACCAGTTTATTTAACAACAGTCATTGCCCCTCCACTTTATTGTATGTTCTGCATTCGTAATTGTTGCAGTGTTACCCAGCGTCACTCGTAGCCATGGCAGCGACCATGCAACATTACTTTTTACGAGCTGGCAGTGGATCAATCATCCCTTACATGCCACCTGAAAACCTCAAGTCTGTCAGGCTTACAGGTTCAGAAATATCCACTCAAGCGGATGGTGGAACACTATCACAGCTGTACTGGTTGTGTATCAGATGCATTATGCAAAGGCTGTAGGTTGTATTTATACCGACAACAAATTTGTTTTTTTGCAGGGTTAAATTCATTTGCGGTTGTCATAATAACTACACTAAAATAACCTATAAACAATGTTCTCTACGACATCCTTGGCTTAGGTGGTGTCTGAAAAAGATATGAGCCCCTCGAACAATACGCTTTATTTTGTTCCTACTAGTTATCTAACCGATAAAAAACTGTACAGCAGCATCATCTTCATTAAATGCTGAAAATGTGCGCCCTAGCATGGAAAAATGGTTATTAATCGGCAAAAGGATTAATGCACAGGAAAGAGCACTGTTGCACCATGGTATCAACCGAAGTGCAAATCAGCTGCACAGTGTTATTGTGTCAATATTTAAAAATAATTCACTTTGCCGGCAGCTTGCAGGTTGCTGCGACGTACAATGGTACAGGCTAAAGTCTTTTGCCAACCAGCCTTTCAGTGTGCCGTAAAGAACATTCGCAATTGATAGGCAGATAGGAACTTCTTTTTTTGTAAATTTCTGTTTCAGCATTGCTTTCAGTGCCATGCATCAGCCTGCCATGCAATTACAGAATATGCTTCCTTGCAATTGTTCCCTTTTACCTTTTGTGTGATTATCTGTGACGTAGATCTAAAAAATAACTGTGGTGTTAAAATTGCACGTCCCAGCTGTAGCAAAACATATCATTGCAAGAATAAATAAGTGGCTAACATTAATGCCAAGTTCAAGCAATGGCTGTCGAATGTGGCTGTGAGTTCGTGTTTTCTTGCAGCCTTGTTGATGAACTTTTTCCGTAGTGACCAAGTAATGAATCGTATGTATTACAAGAATAGAGCTGAGATGATAATGGTTATTAGCACACTTCCTGCATCTTTCGTGCATCTGATACTTGTATGCTGTTTACTAGGTTGAGCCCTGCACTTTGCACTGCATGGTGATCTTTCCACATTGGTATCGCATTACAGCGTCACTTTTTCTGTCTCTGTTTAATGTGGCCATGGCATGATTTTTTTGTGCAGCTACGGACAACAGAATGAGCCGGTGGCCCGTGCCTGGTACCAGCAGGCTACTTCCTCTGAAGTTGCCGAATGTGGACTTGTCGTCCGGCCAGCGACATCATGGTTAGGTGCAAGCCCTGATGGACTGGTGGAGGGTTCCGAAAAAATTGTGGAGATCAAGTGCCCAGCACCGCAAACGCTGTCCAAGTTCGGTGGCCTCAGAGGTCTGTTTCTAAGTAACAAGTATGATGTCAGGTACCGGGACAACCAGCTCATCTTAAGTAAAACAGGAAAAAACCGATACTTTCTTCAAATTCAACTGCAGCTTTATTGTTGCCAAAAAAGACTGTGTGATTTAGTTGTATGGTCACCCTCAGAAGCATATGTTGTAGAGGTGCCGTATGATGCAGAATACGTTAACACGATCATTCCCAAACTTGAAAGCATTTATTTTATGCACTTGCTCCCGGCCATTGTTGATTCTAGGTCAACCTACTAAGCAAACGTGTAAGCCACCGGCACAGGATGGTGTTCAAACATCCCCGAATTTTTCAGTTTTGCAAGTGTATTTAGTACGCACACATACAAACACATGCACGATCATACATAAAGTGTACTTGGGTGGTGCTGGTCAAACCTCCTGGAATTTTTTCACTTTTGCAAGTGTATATGTATGCACACATACAAACGCATGCACGATCATACATGAAGTACGGTTAAATAATGCTGTTCAAACCTCCTGAAATTTTTCAGTTTTGCAAGTGTATGCACGATCATGCATGAGGTACGGTTGGGTGGTGCTGTTCAAAGCTCCTGGAATTTTTCAGTTTTGCACCGTGTATGCATGATCATACATGAAGTGTCCTTGGGTGGCGCTGTTCAAACCTGGAATTTTTCAGTTTTGCAAGTGTATTTATGTACGCACACATGCGAACGTTCCGTACAATCATACATGAAGCATGGTAAACCTTCTCCTAAGAAAACTTCTGGCTACTCTAGTGGTATGAGCAGTTCTTCTGTACTGCCGTATTTATGAAATGTTTTATGTGCACGCTTATGGGGCCCTGCAACAATTTTTGAACAGTCAAAACCACTGCCGTTAAGTTGTGAAAGCTTCTTTGAACACGCTAACCAGTTCTTGTCCTCTTCAGGCGCCAGCTATGATTGAACTGCAAATGTGCCATGTTCACATGGCATAATTCT
>JALIZH010014100.1:0-45872 GCA_030522465.1 Rhipicephalus appendiculatus | reverse complement strand
GACCATGGTGTCAATGCGCTTTAACACCAATATCTCACTTAATCGGTGCTCTTCTTGGCGGCTTTTGATACAGTACCTTCGAATACGAATTATGAGTGCTCGTAAACCAGTAAGGTCGTTTTTTCTCGAAAGAGATGACAACATAAGATATATTTATCAAGAACTTCGAAGAGTTCGCAAGGATGGGGTGGGGGGGGAGGCCAAGGCACTCCCCTACGTAATTCGCGCCTGTGATCAATACATATTGAAATGGTGCATGAAACACACTGCTTTGGAATACGTGTGAGTAGACGTGAGTATAAACGTGAATCCAGGTGAGGCTGATAGTAATGTTGAAGATGAGGAGATATGACCATAGGTCGGCAAAAAGAGTGGAACTCACCCAGACTCACCTAAGAAACATATCTTGTGCTTTCGACTCACCAAAATTTTCCTCAGCCGAACTCACACTCACGAAAATTTTCTTCAGTCGGACTCACTCGGACTCAAACTCAGCAAAATATTACCCACTCGGACTCACGGCTCAATCTGAGTTAGAGTGAGTCGACTCATGAGTGGATTCGCCGAGCTATGATTGTGTGAACGAAATCATGGTGATAGGTCTCATACTATATGCATGGTTTCGTCCACATCATATGTTCTGACAATATCACACAGGCTTAGTACTGTGCAGATGTCTATATTAGGAAAACACTAGTACTGGTTCATACTTTATGAAGATGCAGGATGTGTACTTTGCAATAATTCTCTCTTTTTGTTTCTTTTGCACTTACCATTGCTTGGTCAAACCCGTAAGTCTGGTGTGGGAACTTCTGTGGGTGTGCTGGGCCAAGGAGCTATTGAAAATGAATAAATATGCTGTAAGAGGCTTGAAAGAAGGTAATTAGCTAAATTCGCTTTGCATTGCACGTGTGAGTACTGAGCAATAGATTTGTGGAGCAACTGCCCGAGAAATACTACTCGATGTTTTCGGCACCACAAACAAAAAATGAGGACGTGAAAAGAACGACGCGTGGGCAGTAAACTTTCACTTTTAACTCGTCTAATCGCAGCAACACGTCGCAATATATAGGCAATTATGATATGCGCAGAAGTTAACAGATCCACTCATCAGCCTTGCGGGACAGCCACTTGGCAAAAAAAAAATCTATAGTAACATTTCAATGAATGCATCACTATGCATCACACTCTTTCGTATGTGATATGCTTCCATCAGCTCTCAGGCAGTGTGATCCTGGCTTTTGCGCAGTATCTGAATCTCCTGAAAACGTGGTTCTCAGGCGCAGTCTTTTCTTCGCGCTGGTAAGCGCGCCCAATCGTCTTTTTTTAACTTTTGTTCGTGTTCTCACGAACAACCAAAAAGCGACCTTGGCCATGCCTTCAACCGTTGGAAGCACACGGGAGTATCAGAGAGATAGGCGAAACTGTTTCCGGGAGCTTCCCGAGAGCGAGCAAGAGAAGGGCAGATGAGTATCACGTATGGTACAGGGCGTTCCGTCGAGCGGCGCGGCAAGGAGCGCCGAAGGGAAGGAGCGAGGAGGGCAATTTACGGCGACAAATCTCCGAGCAGGCGGCCGGTATATAAACACACACATGAGGAAAGCGGCGGTTCTTGCTTGTGCAACACGGTGCGCATTCGACTCGGAGGGCAGAGCCCCAAGCTAAGCTATTTGCGCCTCCGCGATAACTTTGCGAGCGATATATTCGTCGGCTTCGAACGCCACCCATGAACTACACGGACGTAAGCATTAAAGCGCTTAAAGTGCAAACAAAACCAGCTGCAGTGAGCAAAGTGTCCCACGCCGTTAATGTTGCTAGCGCGCATAAGTCAAAGCAACACGTAACAAACAGGCCCTGAAGGCACACAAACCTCGGGCGGTTACCTTTCATCGAGATTATTAAAATAATGACAGGCAGCGAGGCACGCACGTATACCAACGTAAGCAACAAAAGCTAGCCGCTGCAGCGAAGGCTGTCGAAAGACATTCGTTGTTCAGTCAGCAGTTTCAAATCATAACGGTCACCGACAATCAAAAGAGAAGGTTGCCTTTTCAGGCAAATATATAATAGTGAATGCATAAATACCTGTGGTCGGCAGGTATGCTGAAGAAGTGTTCGCCACCTTTTTTTCCTGACGAGTCGCACCACTTCGCGCAGCAATAGACGTGCGCAATCGCTGCTGCGGTGAAGTTCGCGTTTCTAATACCGCGCGCTTGCTCGTTGCTGGTACGCTGCGCATGCGTGCGTGACGGCGGCGGTACCCAACGTAGCCGCGTCACGTGCACAGTGACGCTCACAAAACTTCGCTTCACAACTGCACCTTGGAATAATTGTAGCTGGTTATAGTTTAGTTCAGAAACACGTATTTGTTTACTATTGCGTACCACTGGGGCCACGTTATTTTATTTTTATTAGGCTTAATGGGGCCTCCAAGTGCCGCGGCTACCAGGTTCGCTGTAATCGTTTCGATGGTAGCGACGCCTCATGGCCCGGACGCCAAACTGCCATCTTGCCTCGGGCCTGCCCACATCGCTTAGCACAGCTGCGTCGGGTTTTGAGCGGTCGCCGGGCCCGGTTGGAAAATAGCTCTTAAAAGGAGGCAAGCCACAAGCTTTCTTATAACTTCACGACCACAAACTCTCGCACAACTTGCCGAAGCTTGCCAATAGATGCAGTGCGCCCCAGGGGCGTAGCCAGAAATTTTTTTCGGGGATGGCAGCGCCTTGATTTCGGGAGGGGCACCTCCTTGAATGAAATGGTCATTTTTCGCTGTGTATGCCATGGCGAAAAAAAAATTTCGGGGGGGGGGGGGGCACCTGCCCGGTGTGCCACCCCCTGGCTACGCCACTGGTGCGCCCGTAGTCTTCCCCCGGCGCCAGGAGTGTTGGCCGGACTGTGCCCACTGTGGCCGCGCATTAGCCGCGTCGAAAACTTGGGATGCCAGAATAAGCACACCACAGTGTACGGGAAGCGCTGTATACAAGATACCACTATCGTGTGGGAAGACATACTACGTTGGCAAAACTGGGCGATGTGCCAACAACCGAGCACGGGGCATGACCTATCCTTAAAGAATAAATGTACTGCGCACTCACCTGCACATTGTGTAGCCTGCATGTGTGAGGCTGTCCTTGTTATATCAATATACTAGCTAGTAGTACTGAGACGATAGCACGAGCGCCATTGGAGGAGTTTCACTTTAAAAGAAGAGGAACGTGTAGGTATTAGGGATACTTCCGTTTCTCTTTACGAAAATGATTTGCAGCTCTATGATATATCACTGTGATTACTAGAGACCGGATTATAGGCAAATGCCTATTTTGTTCTTTGCGTTCCTGTCGTGCCACATTGATATATGAGCACGAATTAGAGGTTAAGAAGAGCTTTTATAGTGTTTTTATAGTGCCTATAAATGCCTATTTTCGGCGTTCGTGCCTAAATGCCTATAAGTGCCTATAAATGCCTATTTTCCAAATCGGTGCCTATATGAACACTATTTAACCTCAAATTTCACTTTAGAGTGCAGTTTGAGACCATTATTCATGTTCCCGGGCAACATCGACCTTTAAGAACACCATGGGGTTCATACTAGCCCCTCTAGTTCAATCAACTTCCGGAAAACAACCGCTAGGAGCCGTAAAATGGGACGCGCCGGCAATCTTACGCCAACGCGCTGACTGTCGCGAGGGGCTGGAGGAGGGGTTGAAGAGAGGAAAAAGCGCTACTTCTGCAACCCTAAATGGCAGCACGTCTCAGCGTCTGCTATGGAATGGGGAGAGGGAAATAAAGATGGGAAGAGGAGAGTGGCGTCCATTGCTGAAGACGCGGCGGGTGGCTTCTACAGCCGTTGGTCCATTCCAGTGCCCTCAAGGAAGTGAACCACATTGAAGACATGGATGTGGCAGTGGGCAAGAAATAGGAGGTCCCTCTGTGCAGCCGTGGGAAGGTGACGGACGAATGCGAAACCATGGAGTGCTGTCAGGGGAAAGGAGAGTGTAGATGGAAAGTACGAAAAATGTGATGTGCACGAGGGTTTGGTTTTGTAATTTTACTTTAAAGGGCCCCTCACCAGGTCACATGAGAAATTGTAGTTAGACACTGAAAGTTGATGTGTGCCCAATGAAGAGCGTTGGGCCACAATAATTTTTCAAGTTGGTTCATTACGAGCCGCGAAACCATTATGCGAGGAGGCGCTATGCGCACGCAAGGTTACGTGCGCATGACGTGCCTGAGCCAGGTCGTGCACGCGACCGGTGTTGTGTCGTTTCGGCGTTCTCTGTAGTGTACTGCCTATTTCTTTGGGATGGATCTCCCAGTGCGCACACGTTTGGAGAGGTTGGCATGGATCACGTGTCCTTACCGCGACACACCGCGTCGCACAGCTGGAACTGTTGTTAGCGACAATGCACCAAAATTGCGCCAAGCGTTGTTAGGGCTGGTGCCGGCGCGACGCGGGAACGGCGAAAACGCGAACGCATACGAAATGGAGGCAGGTTAGTCTCACATCTCGCTGCGATTCGAAGAAATAAAAAATAAAAATGCAAACACATTCCGCTTGTGTGTTCATCATTCATCTATTTAAGCAACATATTGCAGAAATTACACATGTCGCCTCGAATAATTCTCGCAGTGTCACGTGCTACTGAGAGCGATGTCAGAGCACCAATGTGTACGTAGAGGAGCGAAGTTAGAGCACAGAAAACTATACTCTGTTTCAGAAGTTCCCTCCAGCACTGTGGAGGCTACAGGGCCCATTAGCCAATAGGAAGGGTGATTAGCCCCTCCACATGTATTCATCCGCGCCGCGTCGTCTGCTAGCATCCCCCCTGCCGTCTGCGCGCACACGTTCAGCGAGCAGACGGCAGCGCCGAAAACATAGAACATGGCTGCACGCATCGAGGCTGCTGCTCACCGCCTCGAGTTTATCACGTCGTCGTCGTGCGTTCTGTGATCCGTAAGTTCCAAACAGACGCTTGTATTTGCTTTAGATTTATGTCTTGGAGCTTCGGCAGCAATGTATTCGTGACAACATTGCTCTATTTCTATGAACCGCTATCAAATTATCGGTGCGTTAGGCTTAGCAGGCGTGGTTAGAGCAATATCTTATCTCGCCAATAACGACAGAGCGTACCTGGTGCTTAGTCCCGATCGTGAGATGACGCAAAGCGATAGCTCATTACACCATTCATTTGTTGCTGTGAGCGCTTTGGGCGAGCGTCTAGGGCAAGTTCAGATCGAAGTGGGTGGTCGCGTCTGCATGGGCGCTGCCATGTTAATTTTTAACCACAGTTACCGACGGTTACTGATACAACAATTAAAGATATACGACGTAAATGCGATGAAGAATAAACAAAATACTTATTGATGTGCAAAAGAGACGCTAAAGAAGGGCAAATGTCTCAACCTTGCCAACTGCAAGGCAATTATATCTGGATCTATGTTTTCCTGCGCAAGCGTGTGGCTTGTTTACACCCCGTAGCTTTGGCAGTGCTGAACGGTAGAGGTGAAACAGAGTATACGCAGGAGCATTCCTTGTTGTACGGGAAGGGCAAGCTGTGTTCATTTTGAAATTTCACATTTTTCCGCGGCGCGAAACGTTACAAATCTTGGCAGACGTGATCATGAGCACCCATTTCATGCAAAACACTTGTCAGTTCAAAATGTTCAGACATGGTGAGGGGCCCGTTAAAGGTGTTCGTCGACAGAGTAGCAACTGACCCTACTCGATTAGACCCGGCCAATACGAGGCATCCCTCCCTTCTGGTTATTTAGCGGTCTAACTACCCGTTTCTGTGCATGCCGAAAATGAAGAGATCCACGACTGTGTCGATTCCACGGTGGACACTTTACTCACCACGATAGAGAATAAAAGGAGAGACTGTGTTCTACGAACCGTGCGGCAAAAAGGACAATTGCGTGGCTATGTTCAACTGTTGGCGCATTTGTGCCATCGTGAACAAGAACATTTCTTGCTTTTCTGTCGTAAATACAGGTCGCGTACGTCTTTGTTTGCAATATTCTGAATTTATGTAAAAATTGCGCCTATATTTACGATTTTGGAAGCCTAAAACTGTGTTTTGCCTGCCTATTTTTGGCGCCTAAAACGCGCTTTTTAAGTGCCTAAAAATCCGGCCTCTAGTGATTACATCTTGCCGATACCGATGCACGCATGCGCAGAATGTTGTGTTCCACTGTCTTCACTTTTCGAATAATGATTGCAAGTTTACCGCCCGACATATCTGCCTCCTAATACTTTTTCGGTGAGTCTTAGTTTTCTTTGTTAGCAGTGATATGTATCACTTGCATTATTAATGCGTCTTCATGCTGTCTGTTACATGCGCGTTACAGCTGAATATGAATTGACTTGTCTCAAGGGAAAAGTAACATGTACGTGGCGCTTGAGCGCCCAGGTTCTGACGCCATTTTATATCTATGAAGTTATTGTACCTGGATGTAACAAGTGCTGCAGCTGGTGAGCTGCCAGGTCGTCAGAACATCACGTGCTACGTGGCGCGAGATGACAAAAAAGAGGGTGCTCCGCACTCGTCATCACGGCTACAGGCGGCGCTGGCTGACACTCCTAGGACTGCATGCATAGAAGCGACCAAGAAAATAGGCCGAAACCAACCGCAACTCTAGCTGAATCGGTCGTGCTAATCGAAGGCTGTAGGTTCGGTCATTACCGGCGATAGAGTTGTTCTTCCATCTAACTTTAATTGCTCTTCCTGTAAGTTGCACTTACTACACTATAAATAAAGGCTATAAATACTCTACCCAATATCTTCCTTGGTTTCATTGCCAGTGGTTTCAGTAGATTGTGTCCAGCAGAGAAATGGGCTTTTAATGCATCCCTCTTGTTCCGTTCAAGTGCTGCAATTATTACATATGAGGAGCCCGTTGCCATGCACGCTAAAGTGGTGGTACTATTTTCACGGTTTCCTAACCTAACAAAAAAAAAAAAACAGCCCCTGTATCGCTTGAAGCGGAGCACATGACCGATTTCCCGCTATATACCGTCGCGCAAGTGTTAGGAGATTATATGATATCTGCAATTAGCGGAGCAGTGCTTATACGTAGACCGACCTCCTAAAGGGAGGTTCAGCTAATTTTAGAAATAATAACGTTTTTTTAATTCTTTTTATAATATATATCCCCCCCTGCCTGTGAACAGCCAGAACAACATTGTTGTTCCACTTACAAAGCAATACCCCATGTCACTATCATACTGTTATTTAGCTTGTGCTACTTTCCACAACTTTGATGAGGCGGGGAACTGCAGATAAACTGACAGGAAGCCGTTCACCCCGGCAGTTTCTGTTATGCTTTTGAAGGTAAAGGGGGGGGGGGGGGGTAGGCTAAGCAATTACATTTGTGTACCGAGAAGCACTTATTTTTAGAACGCTTAGATGTCGCGCGGTACTAGCCCAATCACGGGGACGAAACGTCTGCGAGATTGATTAAAATTGCACTGCGGAGAATGACAGCAAGAGGGTGAATATAAAGGCCGCTCTCGCCGATATTTGCGCACACCCAACCAAGCGAGAATTTTGGTAAGACCTCATTGCGTTTCTTTCTTCATGCAAAGAAGTGTCTGAATTGGCATATAGCGCACGTTTAACCGGCACAGTCTTTAGCACGGAGGCACTGTTGGTACATTAAGGCGTTCTGAGTCTCTGAAGAGATGCACCGCTATACGGCGCCATATATTCTGCGTCATGACATGAACCATGGCAATGCATTCAGAGCCATCGCATCGCAGTAGGATTAGGTGGAAAGCATTTTGCAATATTGCACTAAATTTTTACATATTTACAATTTTACATATTTACAAAATGCATTTCGGATATAGGCAGCGTGAGACGCTTTGCAAGCAGTTGGGGCAAAAGGGACGGTGCACTGAGGCACTGGCTCGGAAATATCAGAAAGACGTGTTTCAGTTATTGCCGTAGTGTGGTAAGGTTGTTTTTCCTGCGCGACGACACCACTCAGCCTGTAAAGATATTCAATGAAGCTGATGAAGATTTCAGGAAGGTTGACTCCGGCTAACATGACAGCACGTATAAACTGCAATGTCCTGCCGCTGATGCTTATATGCGTCTTCTTATAATAAGCGTTTGTGCTACTGATAATTATTTAGCTAATCGACGCGCAAGTTGAAGATGCAAACATTCTCTTCACGAAAGTACCTGTAGAATGACGCTTTTTCCAAGTGCAAAAACGTCGTCGAATGTAATACGGTGAAAAAGTTCCACAAAATTAGTGTGTCGCCAAGCAAAAACATTTAGTGCTGTGGTAAATGAATACAATGACTGTATAGAATCAGAAGCAAAATAAGTTCCAGGAATGCAGTCACGCGATTACTTTGAGCTCATTCAGTAACGCGTCGCTAACTGACCAGTTATTTGTTTAGAATTTCACGTTGATAATAGATCTAACCTGAAGGAACATATTAAGAAAGCTCTGAATGAATCAGATGAATCGGAATATTGAAACTAGTATTAGGTTTAATACCGAAAAACGCAGCATTGCTGCTCTAGTTTCTCCAGGAAATCAAACTGAGCGCTTTCACGTGGAATAGTTTTATTCTTAGCATGTCGAGCTTCGTGTCGTCCCAACTAAATATTATGCGACCGAGCGTGTTCTTTTTTAATGCTCGCCAGATCAATTACCGTAGTGCGAGAAGGCTAGAAATTCGAATTAACACGTTTCTTTCAGCAGAACAAGGTTTCGCCTCCAGCAGCAAAATAAACAACGCAGTGTATCCTGGGTGTTACGATGGGCGGACGTATCGCAGCCTTTCTTGTGTTGATCGCTGTATTAACTCACGGTGAGTCGAAACTGTTTGATCCTACTGGCACGGGGAGTACATCTAGCAGTCGAGTTATACAGCTCGGCTAGGTTACACTGTATGAGCGCATTATGTGCGTTGCTCATTATCATTCTCTAATTGTAAGCAAATATCGTAGGACACGAACGTTGATTATGTTAGGAGTAAATTCCTTTGAAGGTGGATGATCTTCACTAACATGCTCAAAAAAAAAAAAAAAAAAAAGGAAGAGTGCGGCCTTATTACGCACAGGCGTGAGCAGGGTTCGCAATTACGGAGGGGAGGAGGGGGGGCTACGCCCACCCTACCGGCCATTGGGCGAGTTCTAACGAAAACAAGCTTCACAGTGGATGCAAAAATGAACTTCAAGCGATGACGTACTTCTGATAACGGCCTGCCTTTGGAACATCGTTCTAGAAAACACGACAAAAACAGCAATTTTGGAACATTTGGTTTACCGAGATGCTTAACACTACTACATACATGCATTGTTCCTTGTTTGATTAAAATATTAACCTAATGTTGTTACGTCATATTTGAATGACCATGTACTCTAACTACACTGTATCTGATGTTGCATTCTGTTTTCATACACTTTGTATCAGCGACATAAATCACGGAATTATATTATAACGTCCTTTCTTTACTGCTTATGGTTGCATTTGCTTGTATTGTTCAGCTCATGTTGTATTACCGCTTTCCACTATGTGAAACGTTCTTTATGCTCGGTTGTCACGCGGCTGCGATACCGCCAAGGAGTTTTTTGTAGATGTTGTTGTCCATGGCATTGTCAAGCTATCGAAAGGTAGTTTTTACCGCGGGCTCCTCGGCTATCATGTTTCGCTTTGATGGGGAAAATACACTGAGTTGAATTGAAAATCGGGAGTGAATAGTTCTTGCAATGCAACATCACTGGTCCTCGGCATCCACTGTCGTCAAAGGCCTGCATGGCCATAAATCGTGCACGCAGATAATATGCCTTGTCGGAAATTTATCAATTGAGAGAAAGAGAGAGAAAGAAGAAGAAAATAAAAGGATGCCACGTTCTGCCTCCCGTCGTGGTAGCATGGCTCAGCGCCTTTAGGGATGGGGAAGGGCGAAGTAAAGTTGATAGAAAGAATGAGGGAAGACATCGAGAAGGGGTGAGTAGATGACAAGACAGTAACTTGTCAGTGCGGGCAGGGTGGACGAAGCCAAGGCGTTCGTCTATAGGGCGTCGAGGTTTGGAGTAGCCGCAAATTCGACAAAGACTCGCTGGGCTAGTATCCTGGACCGTGCGGGAAAGAGGAATACCTCTACAGTTGTCGCAGGGAGACCGAGCAGGCGGTAGCGGCGCACGAGATAGTGCCTCGAGCTCGTATTTTACTTTATTGTTTTATGTATTATTGGGCTGTTAGCCGCTTCGCAAGCAGTACGCTGACTCGGAACACCGTGACGTCATCCGATGGTCGGAACCGAGGCACGCTGTCCTTTGGTATTACATTGCTGTTTGCTCTAGTAGAGCCACGCGTTAATTCTTCCCGAGGCTACTGCTTGAAAGTGGACTCGCACTTCGCCAGCGGCTCTCCGGCGTACGCTTAGAAAAAATGCGTGCGGGAAAATCGCGTGCAAATCACCCACATGGCTCAAGCAGAAGTTTAAATTCATCGCCTCGATATTGCTCTGAGGTGCCAATGAAACTGGGTATAATACAAATCCGGATTAACGCGCTTCCTCAAAATCAGGTTTAAAACACGTGGTTTTCTATGGAGATGAAGTTGTGAAAAGGGACGTATTTTGCTGTATCGAGAATTTTGTCATATTTAAGTTCATTGTACCGAGCCTTAACTACATCATTCATTTCATGCTCTACATAAGAATTTACAGTAATAATATGCAGCACCATTAAAGAATAGCAAGTGAAATATGCGCTACAACAACTATTTTTGGTGGCGAGCACTTTAGGGGCCCGGGCTCTCGGATGCTCTCGTATTTTGTCGATGCTTGGCGTAACGCAGGCAAAACGACGCGTAGCATAGTCACCTGTAGCATATTGTCACGTGGTCGTGACGTTGACGAAGGCAGTAGGCAGTAGTCCAAGATGAAACACTTTATTTGGGCCGAACTTGTGGCCGGTAAACTGAAGGTGAGATTACAGCAATAAACGCTGAGACTGATAGCGGCGAACAGAGCGTCGGCCGTCGATGAACTGAACATCGTTGGAGCGCGCCGGCTTTTATGCATCACGCGTCGAACATTCTAGCCTTATCACTGGTCATCGCGTACGCTCTGGAATAATCTCGAGTGGTCGCGTCTTGCGCGCAATCTTAACAAAACGATCTACAATGATCGCGAAGCTTCTAGAACAATGAGGCGCGGTTTGCGCTGAGCATTGCTGACAGCCTTTGAGGGCGAAAACCGAATAGGGCAAAGTGAAAATAAAAAACGCGCGTGGCAATGCCCCCCTCTGAAAAAGCATCGTCCCGATGCTTAAAACAGAACACGGGGGGGAGGTGGCCAATGCATGCAACAATAAATAACAGCAATAAAGAAAGTACAATAATAAAGCAAAAAGTACAGTCCTCAAATTCACTAACGCGCGTAATATGGTTTCAGGCGCACGACATGGACGACTTCAGGTCGCGCACGGCGCCGCTGAGAGTTCGTAATGCCGTCAGGGACAACCTCGTAGTCGAGTGCGCCGAGGCGTCGAAGTACCCTGTACGGTCCAAAGTATCGTCGAAGAAGCTTCTCACTGAGTCGGCGTATTGGCGTCCACACCCATACACGGTCACCGGGTTGGTATTCCGTGTGGCGTCGTCGAAGGTTGTAGCGGCGACTGTCAGTCCTCTGCTGGTTTTTTATCCGTAGGCGGGCGAGCTGTCGTGCTTCTTCGGCGCGCTGTAGGTAGGTGGTCACGTCGATGTTTTCCTCGTCGGTCACGTTTGGTAACATGGCGTCGAGCGTCGTTGCCGGGCTCCGTCCGTAGACCAACTTGTATGGCGTCAACTGCGTCGTTTCTTGTACGGCCGTGTTGTACGCGAAGGTCACGTACGGAAGGATGGCGTCCCACGTCTTGTGTTCGACGTCGACGTACATGGCCAGCATGTCGGCAATGGTCTTATTTAGACGCTCGGTCAGGCCGTTGGTCTGTGGGTGGTACGCGGTGGTCCGGCGGTGGCTTGTGTGGCTGTATCCCAAGATCGCCTGAGTTAGGTCCGCGGTAAAGGCCGTACCTCTGTCAGTAATGAGGACCTCTGGGGCGCCATGACGCAGGACGATGTTCTCGACGAAGAACTTTGCTACCTCGGCGGCGCTGCCTTTGGGCAGGGGCCCTCGTCTCGGCGTAGCGGGTGAGGTAGTCAGTAGCTACGACGATCCATTTATTTCCGGAATTCGACGTCGGGAAGGGCCCCAGTAAGTCCATGCCGATTTGTTGGAACGGCCGGCGAGGTGGCTCGATGGGCTGCAGAAGTCCAGCTGGCCTAGTCGGAGGTGTCTTGACGTGGGCGTGGAGCGGGAGCGTAGCGTCGGGCAGCAGCGGCGTAGGTCATGGCTTGCGGCAGAGGCTGTTGCGGTTCAGGGGTACCCAACGACTGCTGGATTTCCTCTCGAACAATATCTGCGATCGAGGAAACCTGCGGCTGGGATGACGGGAACATTCGACGAAGCTCCTCGCGCACTACGGCCCTTATGGTCTCGCGCAGGTCGTCTGAGCAGAGGGATTGAATGTCAGCGTAGGCTGGCGTCGAGCGGCGATTGAATTGCCGGGTGCGCATCTCCAGCGTCTTTTCAATCGTCGTCGCTTCGGAGATGAATTCCTGGACAGTGCTCGGTGGGTTCCGCATCAGACCCGCGAACAGCTCCTGCTTTACTCCTCGCATGAGGAAGCGAACTTTTTGTCTTCCGGCATTTCGGGGTCGGCGTGGCGGAAGAGTCTGGTCATCTCTTCTGTGAAGAGCACCACGTTTTCGTTTGGGAGCTGCGAGCGGGTTTCAAGCAGCGCTTCGGCCCTCTCCTTGCGGATGACGCTCGTGAATGTAGCCAGGAACCTTGTGCGAAAGGTGTCCCACGTTGTCAGGGTTCGCTCTTGGTTCTCGAACCAGGTGCGGGCGGCGTCTTGCAAGGCGAAGTACACATGGCGAAGCTTGTCTTCGCTGGTCCACGCATTGAAAGCGGCGACTCGGTCGTACGCTTCGAGCCAGCTCTCCGGGTCTTCAAGTGCTGAACCACGGAAGGTAGGCGGCTCCTTGGGTTGCCGGAGCAGGATAGGTGCAGGCGGCACAGGGGCTGTCATCGTCGCTGCGGTCGAGGTCGGGGTCTTGTTCCGCCGGGTCTTGTCAGGTAAAGGCCCGTACTCTGGCCGCAGACCTTGTTGTCTTCGGCTTGATCACTACTCAGGGTTGCCGTCGATGTCTTCCTCGCGACTTGGGTTCGGTTCACGGCTTGACGGGGGCGTCCGGAACATGAAGGAACAGCACCTCCACCAGATGTCACGTGGTCGTGACGTTGACGAAGGCAGTAGGCAGTAGTCCAAGATGAAACACTTTATTTGGGCCGAACTTGTGGCCGGTAAACTGAAGGTGAGATTACAGCAATAAACGCTGAGACTGATAGCGGCGAACAGAGCGTCGGCCGTCGATGAACTGAACATCGTTGGAGCGCGCCGGCTTTTATGCATCACGCGTCGAACATTCTAGCCTTATCACTGGTCATCGCGTACGCTCTGGAATAATCTCGAGTGGTCGCGTCTTGCGCGCAATCTTAACAAAACGATCTACAATGATCGCGAAGCTTCTAGAACAATGAGGCGCGGTTTGCGCTGAGCATTGCTGACAGCCTTTGAGGGCGAAAACCGAATAGGGCAAAGTGAAAATAAGAAACGCGCGTGGAAATATTGAGAGCGCGCTCCCGCCAAAGAGAAGTCATCTTCCTTTTGTTCTTCGAGCGCCTTAATGATGATATTAAGTGCGGGGCACTATAGGTGCCCGGGTTGTCGTATGCTGTCGGCGCTGGGCGTAACGCAGGTAAAACCACGTATAAAATACAAAAAAAAGTAGAAAAAAAGAGGAAGCCAGTGAGATAGAAAGAGAAAAAAAGGAAAAACGTAGGATGAAAACCATAATAAATAGAAATAAAAAAAAAGGAAGAAAAAAATCTGGAATAGAGAAAAAAAAAGAAAGGGGAGCAGAGAAAGAGAAAACCGAAGAGAAACAACAAATGTATTGCAGTAGCACGGCTAATTGGGTCCTATTCAGTCAAAAGAAGAAACAACAAAACCTGGCCAGTTCCATGCTTCCTTCAGGTTATAACCGCGGCGATAAGTGTAAAAACCATAGTCCAGTACGCACAACGTGATAACTAAATGATGTCATTCCAACATTGTGACAATTTGCATATTCTTAGCTCTGGTGTATCCACGACCACAATAATCGACGACCATGGGCTGGAATGTCGTTTGTCTTTGCAGGCATCACGGCTCTCCCAGCTGCTCAAGAGGCTACAGCACGAGGAAACTCAATGCCAGCTAGTACTGCCAATGAAGCAGCTAGACTCGATGGTACTGTGATGACCACCATGATCGGAGGAGGCTTAGGCTGAATGTCACGCGTCGGGGCCTCACGTATTGAGCAAAATGATAATGCTTGCCTTTCAACAGCTCTCACTGTTTTCGTTATTTGGTGGATGGTTGGGTTCCATGTGGTGAATAAAGGACCATGGTCTGCAACGGAGCTGTTAGAACCTCGCTAGGTTTTCTATTCCATCGTGGGTAGCTTCGCTGACCTGGCGGAGAGCGGATGCTAGGTGGAGAGGAGGAGCGAACGAGTAGGTAGTAGAGCTACCACTACCTAGGTGGTGTTCGGGGGGGCACAGACGGCGGGACGTCATTGGCCTCCGATAAAACAGGCGCTCATGCTTTCGCAGTCATCTTTCCCGTAGTGGAAAAAGGAGTGACGTGGCGTTTGCTTAGCAATGGTGAAGACCACCTTCCGGACTCCCGAGGAAAAAGCTCCATCGTAATCTTAATCGTAAGCTTAATCGTAAGCAGGTGCGGCTACAGCGATCCAATCCTCAAGCGGGAGCCAGGGAAGCTGAAACCGAGCGTCACAGAACAGACGATCCCGAGCTTAGACTGAAGGAAGCCGAGAGTGCGAGTACGCGAAGAAATGAAGATCCTGTTACGATGAAATATGTTTATTTAAAGATGGGCTGATGCAAAAAGGGTTGAATGGCTGCCGCGCCGACACCGATACGCTCGCAAGACAAGCGCTCTTCGTCTTCCTCTCCTTTCGTCCCGCTTGTCGCGTTTGCGTAGCATTCCTCCCTCTACAGACGAAGCCCGCCGGGCAAGTAACGGCTACGTGAACGCGGAGTCGCGCGAATGACAGCGCTTTAGGCGGGCGACGTGAACTAGTTGCGTCTGCCGAGAACGGTAGCCGTGATGTAGGAGACGAGCTATCGAATACGTCAGGTCACTGATGCGATCGACGATGACGAAAGGGCCGGTGTAACGTGCTAGAAACTTTTGACACAAGCCACGCTTGCGAAGCGGCGTCCAGAGCCAAACTATGTCGCCTTTGTCGTAAGACACATCCTTGTGCCTTGAATCGTAGGTGATCTTGGAACGGTCCTGGGATGCCAACGTACGGAGCTGAGCTACACGCCGTGCTTCCTCTGCGCGGCAGAGAGTCTGTGCAATAGAATTGTCTGCATGAGTATTAAAAGGCAGAATCGTGTCAAGGAAGCTGCGGGGTGGTCTAACATAAAGGAGATAGAAAGGGCTGTAGCCAGTGGCTTCGTGCCTCGCCGTATTGTAGGCGTATGTAATAAAGGGTAGAATGTCATCCCAATTCTTGTGCCTTGAATTGACATACATAGAAAGCATATTGGTGAGCGTTCTGTTCGTGCGCTCGACGAGACCATTTGTCTGCGGGTGATAGGAGGTCGCATGGCGAAATCGACAATCACAGAGACGTAAGAGCTCTTCGACTACGTCGGCAACCATCTGGCGACCACGATCACTCAGAATAATACGAGGTGGTCCATGGCGCAGTATGACTGAAGACAGGAGGAAGCTTGAAACATCGATTGCCGTGGCTGTTGGCATTGCTTGGGTCTCCGCATAACGCGTCAGGTGGTCTACACAAACGATGACCCAACGATTGTTGTTTGATGAGCGCGGGAAAGGGCCGACGAGATCCACTCCCACCATTTCGAAAGGAGTTGAGGGTGGTGTCAAAGGGTGAAGGAGTCCAACCGGGGCAGTGTTGGGGCGCTTGAATTGTTGGCACTTGTCACAACTGGCCACATACTTTTCTATTGTCCTTCGCATTCTAGGCCAGTAGAATCTACCTTGAATGCGGTGATACGTCTTGGCGAAACCCATGTGCCCAGCGGTAGCGTCATCGTGCATAGCACGGAGCACGTGTCGTCGCAGATTCGTGGGGACCACTAACGGTAGGCGTGCACCGTCAGCTGAGTAATTCTTTTTATAGAGCAGGTCATCTTGGATAACAAAGCCATTGTTTCCTGTCGGCTGTGCAGCTGAATCGAAGAGGGCATCCAATCTGCGGTCGTCGCGCTGTTCTTTGCGGAAGGTGGCGAGATCGGGAAAAAGTGTATCGTCGATGGCGGCTAAAAATTCATCAAAATTGTCGGCGTCACAAGCAGTTGTTGGTAGCGGGAGCCGCGAAAGACAGTCGGCGTCTGCATGCTGGCGTCCACTCTTGTAACGGACCGCAAAGTCAAATTCCTGCAAGCGTAGCGCCCAGCGTGCGAGGCGACAAGACGGGTCACGGAGACCAACTAACCAACACAGTGAATGGTGATCAGTAAGAATCGTGAAGTGATGGCCGTAGAGATATGGACGGAACTTCTGGACAGCAAAAACCACAGCGAGACACTCTTGCTCCGTGACGGTGTAATTCTGTTCGGCCTTGCTCAACGAACGGCTGGCGTAGGCAATAGCATGCTCCGCGTCACCAAAACGCTGGATGAGGACGGCACCGAGACCGATTCCACTTGCGTCGGTGTGCACTTCCGTTGTGGCGGAAGGGTCAAAATGGCGGAGTGTGGGTCCGGAAGAGAGCATGAACTTTAGCTGCTGAAACGAAGAGTCGCAATCCGCTGTCCAGGTGAAAGGTTTGTCCTTGCGTAGCAATGAGGTCAGAGGGTAGGCAGTGTCGGCAAAGTTGGGTACAAAACGTCGGAAGTACGGCAGAAGGCTCATGAACGGGGCCAAATGACCAATGTCGCTTGCGGAGGCCTAGCTACAAGTTAGGCTTAGTGTGGCTTGGTACTACATTAGTGGGTTTCCCCTCGCTACGCTGATGTTTGGTATTGGCAATAGCTGAGCCATGCATAACTTTCCGTTAATATTTACGCTATCGCTAGTTAATCAATTTTTCGTCAAGAAAGTTTCAATAGCGCGGGAAAAGACACGAACGGACGAAAAGAGACCTGAGACGGACAAGCGCTGTTCAAATTCTTCTGACGATGAATTACCAGCTCCCCCAAACACTCACGTTATTCGGTGAATTTATTTGTCATTTATTTACAAGAACCAAATTTACAGGCTACATTGTAAAAAGAGACCGTTATTTTTACGCCCAGTAGGGAGTTTTCGAATAGGGGCCCCAAACGTTTGGGGCCCTAAAGTCATTTGCATACGCTAGCTTTGGGTCAAGCAGGAGATGAGCGTTTTCGAATAGGGTTTCGCTCTTACCGATTGCGTCTTGCGTTTCTAGCGCCACTACGCCGTCAAAGAGAAGCTACTACAAAAATAAAAGTAAAACATGCCGTTTACAGGCCCATAGCCAGGGGGGGGGGGGGGCCTAGGGGCCCCCCCCCCTCCCCGAAATTCGGATTGAGGGGGGGTGTTTTACCGAGAAAAAATAATAAAAATAGGGGGTTTTCAAGGTTTTCAACAGGTGGGCCCCCCCTCGAAAAAAATTTCTGGCTACGGGCCTGGCCGTTTAATAATAAAAAAAAATAACTTCAAATTGCCTTTCTTGGTGTTTCAATGCAAAAAAAAAAAGAAGTTTTTTTAGTATCAAAAAGAAAATTTTTTCTCTTAAAGTAACCACGCGCACTTTTACCAGTCAAGTTTATCAGCTTTTATCAGCCAAGAGCACGCTGAGAACCGTCACTTCAGTGCGTGCCGCCATGAGTGTTTGACGCAAAGCTTTTTAGGGCAGGCTTTGTTTGGGACTCCCGCGAATTTCGAGAAATAGCGTTCGCAACGCAAAACCCAAACGCTGTTTGGGATCCGCGCATGCGCAGTGGCCTCGACGCTATTTCTCAGTAGGGGCCCCAAATTTTTGGGGGCCCCTATTCGGGAACTCCCTAATATCGAGTAAAAAAATGGGGTGACGCCATTGTAAACGTAAACTACGGTATTCTCAGCGTACAAACCGTGCCGCGCGCATGCGCATTGGCTTGTAGGAGAGAAGAAACGAAATAGTAAAGAGGAAGAGCGGCGTTACGCCGCCCGCTCTCCGCCGCTGCGTTCACGTGCGTGGACTCTGCGACGAATGCTTGGCGCACCCTTGTGTAACGGTCCCCGCGTGAAAACGGGCATGCGCGTACCGGCGCAGGTACAGGAAAGATGCATTGCATAATCCGCTCGTGTAGTCGTCTTCTCTTCTTGTGTCTCGTCCTTTTTTGCGCTCAAATTTATTCCACAACGAACCAACGCGCCCAACAAAGCATTCTATTAAGATACGTTGTATACACTCTAGCAAAGGGCAGCCCGCTCGGCGACCTATCCGTCACCAGTCCCGCCATATTTGAAGGCTCTACAATCGGTGCTCATTTGGACCACGTTTTGTTTACCTGCTGCAGGTACGTCGCATTGCATTCTCAAAACAGTGACGCCTGCGAATGATGTGTGTGCTCTGGAATTGTCAGAAAGCAACTTCGTTTCGCTGGCGTGGATTTTAACGCGATGGCGTTAAAGAGCTCGTTTTGCACAAATTCCGGCGTCATTGGCTGTGAGGGAAAAATCATCTTGTCCGTGACCGAAAAATCGAGACAGATGCAAATAAAATAAATAAAAAAATGCCCGCACCTCCCCGAAGGGAATCGTGAGGAAATGCGAAGGCATTTCTTGCGCCGACACCGACTTCTGCCATCGCCTTGAGAGGCGCCCAGACAGCGAACTGTCGAGAGTGAGGCGCGAGCGGAAGGGAGAGTGGGGCGCAGGGAGGAGAGAGAGCGAACGGCGAGAGAAGGAGCGGCGAAGCACTGCACCTACCCTCTCCTACACTCTCTCGCACCACATGCTCCGGTTGCTAGGGGCGAGGATAAGCGCGCGCGCCCGCAGCTGTTGCTATGGGAGAGGGAGTGAGAGCGGAGAGATAACCGCGCCGCCGCGGACAACGCCGCACAACGCCGGATGCCTGACATAGCCCGACTAAGAAATGCATTCGCATTTCATAAAAATTTCCGGGTCCGAATGAGGATCGAACCCAGGCCGCCAGCGTGGGAAGCAGCTGTTCTACCACACAGCCACGCTTCTGCTTGGGATTACATATAAAATAACTTCCTGTGCTTGGAAAGA
Organism: Rhipicephalus appendiculatus; assembly: GCA_030522465.1. NCBI lineage: Eukaryota > Metazoa > Arthropoda > Arachnida > Ixodida > Ixodidae > Rhipicephalus > Rhipicephalus appendiculatus. The sequence goes on along the minus strand of JALIZH010014100.1, from coordinate 26,505 downwards.
CAGTGAAAATAACTTTAATGCTTTACAAACACACGCGTCCTGTACACAGGCGTCACAATACAAGATCTAATATCGCAGTAATATTGCGTGGTACAAGCGTACATTACCATCGGACATCAGGAGATGTGAATATCATAACGACATTGAGATTCAAAGCCGTCCACCCATTACACAAGGCACAAACGTTACTGCGCGTATTCCCTTAAGAACACGTAATGGGTGCACAGCAAGTTAGAAAACATTTCCCGCGCATAAATGCTCGTGGTTTGATGCATTCTACCCATTACATAGTATACACTAAGTCATTGAAGTACCCACTAGCGACAGGATATCGCTATCGCGGTCAAGTCTTAAAGGCAAAGTTTAAGGGTCCCCCAATATTTGTACACTGGTTCGGAGACTGGTGAACAGACGCCTTGCTTTGTGATTGCGCCGCAGATACACTGCTGTATACTTCGCCTTGCATGGGTGCGCGCTGACTTAGTGTGCGATTCTTTTTTTTTTTTTTGTAGGAATGCAAAACAGCACGAACGTGCACCTTCGCGAGTTAAAATTATAAGGTAGCCTTTGTTCGAATAGTGCGTCGCAGCCGTTGAAATTGTTCTGCAGCCAGAAGCTTTACCACTTCTGCTCACAGTTTTCTTTTTTATTACATTAAAGCGCTCTAATATTAGCTACTGTCAACAGGTACGTAGTTATTTTCATCGGCGTATTGCGTGCCAGCAACCTAAAGTGGTTTGAAGCTCGCACATGTGCTCCCACTTTTGGTGCGCCGCATTTTCGAGTTCGCACTGTTTTCATTGCAAGAAGCGCGATCGTCTGTATTATGTCATCGTTCGAAAGGAAACCTTTGTCCTGGTTCGCGTTGGCGTTATGTGCCACCGTTGCTTATATTTTAAGCCTGAAACGATATCAGGCTGCAAATGATTTCAGTTACTTGAAAGTACTCTCGAATATAGTAACTGCTTCCAACTGCAATATAGTTATGTTTAACGGTGTACTGTGTGCCAGATATCTCTTTCCACTTTCGCGCGCTTTTTCTGGGCTTTGGTTAAACTTGGTTTTGGCTGTAGTTGGCGTTTCAAATGTGACTCCGTTGTTTTAAAGCTGTTCTGCAGCTTGTGACCGTACCAGTTGTGCAAGCAGTGTTTTGTTGCTTTAAAGTACTATCTAGTCATATTTAGTCAGCGGTTTAGTCATGTTTAAAGGCGTGCTGTGTGCCATTAAGTATGATTTGGGTTCCCGTGTGCGCTTGCTTGCTGCACGATTCTTCGGGTTCGCGCATTTTCGTTCGCTAACCTGTCCTTGGTTTGGGTTGGCGTACGAAATGTGCCGTCGTGCCATTGTTCTGCGAACTGAAACGAAATCACTTGCGGAAGCTTTGTTTTTAGGAGCTTCCTCGGCAAGCTTTTTATGCTCGCGGCTTGTCCGGCGGCGGCGGCGTGTACACTTCGGTGATTCCAACAATGCTCACTAGATGGCGCGCCGCCGCTGAAAGCGCCGGCTTTCTGGTGATTTCAAGAATGCTCACTAGATGGCGGCGCCGATCAAGGCGACGCAAACCACTCTCGGCACGTGCGCTTCCTTTCTCTTCGCCGGGAGCTCACGCAGTAAACACAGTAAACACGCTTCGTTACCGCTCGGCCGCATGAACACCGCAGAAGCCAAGGCAGCGGCGCGGCGGGCTCGCAACGCAGCAGCAGCCCGGACTCGCCGCCAAGACCCTGCGGTGACAGCTCGGGAAGCCGAAGCGAAGAGGGCTCGCCGTCAAGCAAACCCGGAGCCGTGTACGCGGTAGGAGATGTGTACGGAGGATTCGCGGGTTACCCGGTCATCTCCGAGCAAGCTCCTCACCCGGTAGGAGATGTGTACGGAGGATTCGTGGGTTACCCGATCATCTCCGAGCAAGCTCCTCACCCGGCAGGAGATGTGTACGGAGGATTAGTGGGTTACCCGATCATCTCCGAGCAAGCTCCTCACCCGGTAGGAGATGTGTACAGAGGATTCGTGGGTTACCCGATCATCTCCGAGCAAGCTCCTCACCCGGTAGGAGATGTGTACGGAGGATTCGTGGGTTACCCGATCATCTCCGAGCAAGCTCCTCTAACATCATTCACTTTGTGGATATGGCGATGATTTTTTTTTCTTTGTACTACTCAAATATTTGTGGGTTCAGGCTGCATAGTTATGTTTCTTGGCGCATTCTGTATCAGCAGCTTAAGGAGGATTTGAGCTCCCACGTGCGCGCGCATTTGCTGCGCTACAGCTTCAGGTTCTCAACGGTATTGGTTTCCGTTGACCTTCCGAGGCTGCATCGAAAGAAGACCCAAAAGCTCTTTTTAGCTCTATTTAGGCGTGCTTAACTCCAACTGAGATAGAGAAACTTCCTGGTGTGCCGCGGTCAACATGGATTATTGCCGCAGGTATCCAATTTTAGTTTCTGATATTTTTTGTGCAATTGCTTTGTACATTTCCTGTTAACTGCAGCATTATCAACGTTATTTTTGAAAGGTATTGCAGGTGGCATGTACGCTTTTTTTATGCTACCGCTCGCGCGGCCACCTTTCCGAACTGCATGTCTGTATGCCGAACTGCTTGATGCGTTTTGACTGGAAAGGTATATTTCTTCAAGTCATGAAGAATGAGTGAGATGGCTGCTACTGAGCTTCCTCGATTATTCGCTCGGGCTGCCAGACAGCAGCCAGCGGGCTGCCCGAGTGTGTCAGGCGTTCGTATTTCTCGGGCAGCCCCGCAGCTCCGCCCACCTCCCGGAACGCTGCCGCAAACGCGTTCGTTTTTCCATCTCCGGCAGCCAGCGGGCTGCCCGTGGGCTCGCTCTCCTGCCGGAACGATTTTGCGCTGGCAGCAGGCAGACGACGCGCTCTTTTGCTTGCTTGTTTGTTTCTTCGCGTCGTCTGCTCGTGAATTCTTGGAGCAGAGGAGGAGGAGGATAACACTTTATTGACACCAAAAATGGGTCAGGGGGAGGGGGAGGGGGGTCAGGGAGGAAGAAGAAGACGCTGGGCCCTCAGGCCACTCTAGGTGGCCGAAATTCCTTGCGCTTCGGCGACGCGAATGGCCCAGCCCACGATCCGGAGTTGGTCTTGCGGTCGTGAGCTGCGCAGAGCAGCCTCCCACGCAGAAGTTCGGCGCTCTTTTTAACTTCGCTGCTTTCGCGGTGGTTGACGTGAATTCAAGTTTTAGCCATATGCTCTTTAGCATGGCGTCCGCGTTTGCGCCACGGAAGATTATTTTGAACGGGGTTCAGACGGAAGTACAACGCGGGGTACATACGGCAATACCGTGTAGAGCTGTGCACGAGCCGAATTTTCGAGGCCGGTCCGGGCCCACCGACTGCATCGAAGGCCCGCCCGCGCCCGACGCTATAGGGCTAGCCCACCCGGCCCGGCCCGACATACAAAACAAAAGGGCGGGCCAGGCTCTGTGCGGCACGAAATTATGTATAGGTTTCCTGCGTAGGCAATATATCGTTTTCCGACAATGTGGCATCTTGTTGAACCTATCGAACTGAAACATAAGCAAACAACATGTGACAGCCGCTACATACACAGATTACAAGGTGTCGTGTTAAAATAAAAAAGATGTCCAGTCCTTCGGGCTTCAGTGCAGTGCGGCGCTCCTGCATCACACATTCCGCCGCACTGAAGTTCTGTTCGCTGCTCGCACTGGTAGCCGGAATCACCTATACCTTTTTCTCAGGTAAAGCAAGATTGAAATATTTAGGCTGCTAGTTATGCCAGAAGTTTAGTGCCTCAGATGCAAGACAGCGGGATGATTTCATAGATAGTCACAAAGCTCATCTTTCGCGCTCTCATCGCTACATGCTGGAGAAGAATTCCGGCAAAACGTGCACATTTTCGGCTTCATACGAGCTTTGCACCTGGCCTTGCACGGGCCCGAGATAAGACGACTTCGGCCCGCTCGGCCCACGGGCCGGGCTTTCGGGCTACCCGGGGCCCGTGCACACTTCTAATTCCTTGTATGTGACTGAAGGTGAGACATTTCACTGTCGTGCGAGTGATTTTCGTGTTGTCTAATTAAGTCTCATTTACGCCCTCACGCGGGATGCACACACATCACGTTTGCCGATGTAGGCTGCTGTAATGGTGGTACGTTAGACACCAAGAAAGAAGACCGAGGGCGGCTAGGACGGGTCACCCGCACCGCGAGAAACATCCGCCGACGCCAAAGCTGAATCTGAAGATCGAAAGCTGTGGCCGCGTGCCAAAGTGATGTTTCTCATTGAAACGAAGAAAAAATGCGAAGCCAGCAAGGGGAACAGATTGACAAGACGGGACGAATGGAAGACCCTGGCGGCTGCCATAAACGCGGAGTTTGGCAGCCACCTGGATGCGAACCCAGTGGAGAACCAATGGTGAACCATGAGGCGAGCCTATCTGAAGGCTACAAACCACAATAGTCGCTCGGGAAATACCTCAAGGTCATCGAATACGAGGAGTATGTTCTACCTCGCGCTTTATATAAACTCATTGTTTTAACTAAAAAAAACATGGTCGACTATGTGGCCCGTGCCAATTATATTTCAATATATGCAGTACGTGTGGCAGTTATCGTCCCTGTAGTTATCACTGCTGGTCAAATAAACGATTTACGCGAGATTGAGGGTTAGGTGCGTAAACAGAACTTACTTGCCTCTCGTCACAGTGACGCATAGTCGACGTCATTTCCTGTCCGAAAGGAGTCCGCGAGCTGCTCGAACAGCGAAAATCGAAGAGGCTCACTGTAAGATCTGACTTGAACAACTGATTGTCTTTGTATTTAACATAATTTTTCCCAATACACTTTTTATTGCATTACTGGCATAGTTGCAAAATGTGCAGCTCCTCTCTTAGCACAGTCAGCAGAGGAATATACAATGCGTTTATGTCGAAGCTCCATTATCAGACGAAAATTCCTGAAATGAAAACTGCTCATACTTGAGGCCACTTAGCATCATTTTGCTGCAGTTACATCAACATATGCAGGAGCCACGTAAGTACCTACAGTTTATTAGCACTAGTTTCTTTTTTCTTTCTCGCATTTACTTGCCCAGTACATGCTGCAATAAAAAATAGGAAATGCTTTAGCTATTAATAATATAATTTCATTGTCCGCGCTGTTAACACATGGTTAAGACATGTGGAACCTAGAATACACTGATCGTTTTGATCGCCACGTCTTGGGAGCGGCTCGAGACTTCACTAAAGTATTCTGCATGTTATTTGCCAGTTAGTTTTCCTTTCATTTGTTATACGGAACGATTGGAGTCTACTGTATTATTTGTTCAAATGTTTGTATTTAAATCATTCTAGAAGGAATTTTTCTCCTTTTTGTGTGAAAAAGCTATTAACATAAGCATTGTTTTTTTTTCTAACGTTGATGACAAGGGATCTGCAAAGATGGTGTCTTGCGCTTTCTGTTGCACCAGCAAGCATCCTACAGAATTTCTAGTCTTGAAATGAAAACCCCTATTATTTGACTCAAATTCATAACGAACGTCTATGAGGGGAACGCTCCTGTAACTATAATTTTGAAATAAATGGCAGTGAAAGCCTGGCCGCTGTGATTCACACCTAAAATTCCGGTGGACCTGTGAGATGGCCAGTAATAGTGGCGTTTACACTTTCCCTTTGCCTTTTCTAGCTTACAAAAACTCCATTTTTAGTAACATAACTCTCTCTCATGGTGCTTTAAGTTGATATTGAACGCCAACTTTTTCTTAAGCTACAAGTTATAATATGTGTTCCATGGTGAATGCAACCTACTTCTGTGATTTCTGGTTCATGCTCGATGCTCATTATCAGCTTGAACTGAAACAAAACTCAGGTGTTACAGTAGTTACATAGTCCTAACACCGAGGTGTGCATCAGTGTATAAATATGCACTACATGCTCCGAATGCTATCTCATACGCTGCTGCAGCAATGAGACGTCTTTTTTTGACACATGACTGAATATGCCTTTATTGAGGGTTCTGAGGGTTTTAACGTGCCTATGTGGTTCTTAAACTTCTACTCACACCATACGGTACATGGGCACTCTTGCATTTTGCCTGCACTGAAATGCTATGCCTTAGCTAGAACCAAAACCGCTTTTTTTTAATCAGCATATGGGTGCCATAACGACTGAGCCACTGGGCGTTATTGTCATTGCCTTGGGTATCTTTCCTGCTTCTTCGTCATCATGTAGGTCAGCATTAGTGAAACTATTTACCACTTTCTATGGCGCCACCATCCTATAGCATTTCTGCTTAAGGTATTTTCATCCTCGGAATTTAGGTTGGCAGATTTGCGTGTAACTGTCAGCAATGTGTCAAGAGTGTAATGCTGGCGCTGATGACGATAAATGTATTGGCACAAAGACAACTTTGTCCAATGAGTGCCACGGCAAATGATGTATTTCTCAACACAGGGTGATATAAAACAGCAAATTTTCAAGTGTTCCAAGATATACCACAGATGTGCCGAGCAGCACGCCAAGGAAAGCTTGTACCCGTTTTCTCACTGGCGGGCGCTCAGCCGCACTGGGGATCGAACCTCCGACCATCCGCATAAGGCAGATGCTTATATCTCTAAGCCACTGCTGCAGTATAAAAAGCAATATGAGTACAGTGAAACTTTGCTGGTTAGCATTTATGCTGTATTGAGTGCCTTCTAAGAAAGAACTATATCTGTATATACACCATTCATGGATAGCCCTACAGACACTAAATTTCAACATTTAGAATCTCCGTAACTTCTGGAATGTATATTGAAAATTACTACAAATCTAGGTAGGAGTTCATGAGCACCTTCATTACTGCCATATTTACTTTTTCCTGCGTTTGGTGCACGGCATTGTTTGGTATTAACCAAGGCCGCGGAAGAGGCAAAGAAAAAAGCAAGGAAAGTTAATTGAGAAGTCCTGAGTTTGGCAAAACGATCATGGAGTGTGAATGGAATGCATGGGAAGAAGCACAAATCTTGACTGCATTCTCTTCAGCTGGTATTGAACAAAAAGCACCATAAGTCTACTGCAAGAGCCAGTCAACATCATATGTTAACACTGCTGGCTCAAGTCTAGCTTTATAAGAGTCCAAAAATAAGGGCAGCAATCAAAAGGTGTTTTCTAACACAGTGGCGTCGATATCGAGTGTATCGGCGCTATACAAGATGCGCATGTCCTATTGTGGCGGAGACACGCCGCTGCGAATGGCCCTTCAAGTTTGGGATGTGCAGTGCGACCAGTGCTTCGAATTCGGTATGTCTCCACTTTGATCGGTTGCCAGTTCAGTAGAGTAGAACCTTTGAAGCGCGGCACACACCCACGCTGGGGGGATTGGCCAAGGACCGGGTAGTTTTATAGGAAATTCTTAAGTATTAGCTTAGGTGTCGCCTGTTTAAAGATAAAAAGGAGTAATCATGTATCAAAAATTGCAAGTATCAAAAATACAGGAATAAAAAAGCACGGATATAAATGTTGAGGAGGGCTGTTTGGGGGAAAAACGCAATTTAGAAAATAAAAAAGGAGTATAACGTGATTCTACGATCCAAATCTCTTTCATCATTTAATAAACTCCTCCAAGGCATCGGCGACCTTCTCGTCACTGTGACCAAGGGACAAGCATCCTCCTTAAATTCTCTTTTGTTAAACAGCCAAATGATAAAATAAAACTACCAGAACTTTACGGGGCCCTAACCTGCTGGTCGCCGTCAACAAGCGAATCGACATCGGATTATTCATCCGGGCTTACTCATCGCAGCTATGCACTTTCCCCAGCCAAACCAGAAGAAGGTGAGGATGAAGACGAGACCCACAGAATTTCACTTGACCTACAACTGCTGAATGGCCGAAAAGCGGGTAGTGGGCTGTTCGTTCTATCAAAGGTCTCCGTCAGCGTTCCTCCTTCCGTAGTGCTCACTATATTTTTGGCCCTGGGCCTGCCATTTGCTGTCATCGAAGTACACCAACGAAAGCAGAACACGAAGATGAGGATGACAACGACCATAGAGTATACATCGGCCACAACTGGGAATTCACCAACAAGTAGGTTGTGGGTTCTCTGCTTTACTGAAGGTCGCCGCAATCATCATCTTTCACTAGGGCTCATTTACCAACGCGTTCAAAACTTGGCGTCGCCGAGTAGCCCAATTAAAAAAAAAAAGAAAAAACTTTAGACCTAGCAAAGAAAAACATTCGCAGACCTCACTCTCTCCTAACCTTCAGCAGCAGGATCAATTCTTCATTGTTCCACAGGGCTGACCCGAATTAGCCATCGAAACTAGATGATATTAATGATGACACCCATAATGTTTCACACGATTCACAACCAGGGATTGTCCGAATATCAAGTAGTGGGTTCTCCGTTCGTTGGAAGGTCGTCGCGATCGGCATATTTCAGTAGGAGTGAAGAACAACATCGTCGGCGAATAGCCATATTTCCGGGGGGGAAAAACACACAAACACAAAAAACTGCGTAAACCTCAAAATCCGCTCGCCTTAACCAATAGGATCAAATAATTCCTTGCTCAGAGCTGAGGCATCGCAGTCATCCAAAAAAAGGTCCCCAGCGAAGCGAGAAAATGATGATAATCATGATGTGACGCGTATAGGTTGATAAGACTCACTACCCGAGATACGCCGAAAAACGTCCAGTGGGTTGTCATTTGTACTGAAGGTCGCCGTCATCGTCATTCTTCAGCAGGGCTGACGTGCCAGCTGCTTGAAAACTCTTCGTCGGCGAAAGCGAAATTTCGACAAAAAAAAAATGTTGGAAATGAGGTCCGGATAACTCATTCCCTCGAAGCCTAGAGCAAGCGGATCCACATATGAGGGCTTCCACATCGCAGCCATCGAAATCGCCCAGGGAAACAGAAAGAAGGTGAAGATGATGATGATGATGACGACAACCATACAGTTTTGCATGACCGCCAGCCAGTGACTACCCGAAAAGAAGATCGTAGGTGGCCCGTTCACTTAGTGCGTTGGCAGTCATATGGACACTATCGGCTAATTTTTTTCCGTCGCCATCATGCCCCGGATATGTATATGCATCTATATAATAAAAAGGCATAGTAAATAGATCAGCAGCAAAAAAATTACAAAGCACCTGATCGAGGATTCGAAGAAGCGGCCCCTCGCTCCGCAGCCAGCTGCGCTAGCCAACACAGCCACGCGCCATTTACCTTTCGCGGTACGCAGATCTAGGAACAGCATGAGCGTCTTTTCTATCACGCAACACTTTTACAGTTTCTCTCAAATTGAAAACTGCCCTTGAGACGCGCACGAAAAAGTGGCCCCCTTCTGTACGACTGATGATGAAGAAGAAAAAAAACAAAACAAAGAAGACCGGGCACGCTTGGCGTCAGACGCCACCGCGTGGCAGCAGACGCAGAGGGGTCATTCCACGTGCCGCAGTTTAAAAGAAATATGAAACAACGTCGAAACGTCTAAGAGTGTCATATAATCATTTCTTGACCGATCCCTCTGAGTGGGTATCAGACATGTGAGAGGCAACAAGAACAACCACAACAACAGCGTCGGCTTCTGCATTGTGGACACTGGCAGGGCGTAGCTCAAATACAAACACGTAACAACTATTACAGTCGTACACGGTCGTCCTCTGCGTACCTATGCGTCCTTTTCGAGCGTCTTTTGTGTTGCGGCGGAGCTCTGCAAGTATCGAGCTTCTTGATGTTCTTCATTGTGATTTCTTACTATCGCATACATTGCTTCGCGCAAGTGGCGAAAGTGTGACTTCTTTTTCTGATCAACATTATCATCATCCTTCTGTAGGGCTCACATGTGAGCGTGTACAAATCTCTGAGTCGACGAAATCCCCAATCACCGAAAAGAAAACAGTTACAGTTCAGGGGAGCCCTCACTTGCAAGTCGCCTTCAGTAACTCGTCAAACCGTGATCGTTCCCATCGAGACCCTCCAGCGAAAACAGCAGAGGATGTTTAAGAGCGCCGCTTCGGATGACCCGCAGCCGGGACTGGCCGAAAACCGGGTAGTGGGACGCCCGTCACACGTAAGGCCGTTGGTCATCATCTATCCATATGGCTTACAGTCCAGCGCCTTGAAAACACTTCGTCGGCGAACAAGAGTGTTAGCGAAAAAGAAAAAAAAAGGAAAATTGTGGGGAACCCTCACCATCCAATCGCCTTCAGCTACGGGGTCAACCCCTCACAGCTCCTCAGAGCTTACCGACCGCAGCTATTGAAAGCTCCCACCGCACCCGTCTGCCGGCTCTGAGGTGAGGAGCCAGACACAGGCGGGCCGGGTTCCGGCCCTGGCCTGAGAGAGCAGGCCAACCCGGGCACTATCCCACAATTCCACCCGCGATCCTGAGTCAGGAATCAACGGATGTCCCACCACCGAATCCAAGTGTGTTAGCCACTCGAACACGATGTTGGTGCTTGCTATAAGATACTGGGAGTATATATACCTGCTGATTCCGAGTGCGTCTGCACCCCGGGCTGCAGTAAGGTATCTAGGAAGACTGGAACGTCAAAATGTTGTAGTTCAAGACTTCAGGGTAAAGTTATTTGCTGCGTAATCGCAGAATCAAGTCGTGAGATTCCAGCTCGCAGTCTAAGAGAACTGATCGACCATCCAGTGATGCACGGATCTCCAGATCTGCGAACCAGCTCAACTGAATCCGTATTTAGCGATGACGGCACCACTGACTTCAAGGCACCCACGTACTGTCGAGTATTTGCCTCGTGTGCGACCGATGGCGGCGATGCGAACGGCGCGCCGGTGACGCAAAGGCGGGGATTCAGCTTTTGTCGTCTGCTACGCTCTGGCTAAAACTGCAGCATTTTTATTATAGTTCGCTCGCGTCGCACGGCGTTCCTCGACTACTAGCTGCATTTTCTTGTAATGATATTTATTGAGATGACTGCTAGCATTACATTCGTTTAAGAAACGTTAACATTTAACATATCTTCTGTATACCGACAGCCATCGCGGTCAGGTTCATGCCCCCCTAGTTCGTAGCGTCGCTCACTGGGCTGGATGGCGTTGTAATAGCTTACATGAGAGCGCGAACGCCCGCGCCAAGTGAGTTAAAGAGAGTCTCCGCTGCTTTGAAATCGCAGCGCGATTAATTTTTCGGCTTATTCGCAAAAATCAGCGTTGTGTAAACAGACTTGAGATGAACGAAAATTCACGCTCCACTCCCACTTGTAGTCATGTGGACTTGTGCAGACACGACAGCCGACAGCCGACAAAATGAAATCGATAAGTTCATCGACCAGCGGGTTATTGCGGGCCACTAGCATAGATTGGGCGAGCTGGATGCAAATAAGATCGCTCGGAATGAAACGCCAGCAGTGGTGCGCGTGGTACAGTTCGCCTCTTATGATTAGAGATTCATGTTTTCGATCGCGCAGTGCTGCCTACTCGACTGTGCGAGCCTGCCAATGGTAATGACAGGATGGCGCGCACTATATTTCTAATGCTTGGGCAACGCGATCCGCAGTGTTCGCGTTTCACTTGACACCGATAGTACAGCTTCGTAAACATTAGGAAATCGGCGAATGTGTCCAGGAAGAGGAGAAAGAGAGCTCTTTCTTACCATTCTTTTGGCCCCCTGTGGCTGATTGTTGTGATTCTTTACCGTGCTGTAACAAGATTGAATATTTTAAGGTGGGAGCCTTAGATTCCACATAAATTACGAAAATTGACCGTCGGCGTTCCGCGTCGCCAGCGTGAACACAAGTGATGCGAAAGTTCATCACATGATCACGTCATCATGACATCCCAGACCGACAAAGTTTGTGACGTCATAACGTCATGTCACATGATTACGTCATCACATGACATCGTCGCTTTGCATTGCCCCCGTGATTGGTGGGCCGATCTCGGAGGCGATGCAAAACCAGGTGACGTGTAGAAAGCTTCAATGCAAAACCACGTTACGTCCAGAAAGCATTCGGAAGGGGGGCGGCGAAGGAACAATACATCGACTCAAGATGGCATTTGCCTTCGAGTCAACTTAGGCAAATGCATAAGGAACTCGAGTCTCTTTATAATACGGTGATCGCACCAAGCCACATCAGGAGTCGACCGTTGAGACTGATTTACAGTATTTTATTGCAAATACATCTTTCGATGCGAAAGCTTTATATTTATCAACATTAGTATGATTACACTAATTCTGTTCAGCATATTTTCAGACCACCGTGAACGAGTGAACAAACGTCGATTTATTAACGTAAGGATTAAAATATGTTGCAAAAAAATAGAACAAAAACAAAAGAAAATCACTCCGGACAAACTGCCGATATTTCATATCCCCGTCGTACATCCCCTTTAGACTCACCCTGTTTATTTCGTGTTTCAATTTAAAGTACTTACGACGCGCTTACTCAGCAGCTGCTAAAAATGTGTATTTAATCAAACGTTGTTGCCGGTAACGCCACATAATTTATTTGAATGACATCACATGTCGTTTGTCATGCGCTTAAAACTCCGAAAAGAGGAATTGAACAGAAGGCACAGGCTTGGCAACCGAACACGCGCAGCACGCGGTATACATTTATTGCGCTTTAACGCAGATATGGAAGCTGAAGCCCGAACGCTAAAGTCAGTTATCGAAAACGGGCAGGAAAGTCATTTTGTGTGCGCCACGGCCTCAGAACAGTCGCGAAAAGAAAAATTCACCATAGAAGCAGATGTACACATGGATGGCTAGCAGACGACAACAGGAGCAATCGACACAGAACGTGCTCCTGACGGCAACTCCACTCGATTTCGCTGTGCATTTTGCTTGAACATTCAGTACAAATTGCTTTATCAACTCGCCCACCAATGTTTCAATAACGCGAGCGCGATAGACAGGCCGGCAGCGTCGAGCAGCCTTCACGTAGCGATCGCGCGCGCGAAGAGCTGCATCCGAGTCCTCTCCCTGACATCACACGCGAGAGGGCGCCACTCCAAGATCTCGAGGCGAATAAGCCTGGGAACTTTCGAAGTCCGTCTAGAACCGTTTCTGCACTAGCTTGATCTTGTGGAACACCATGGGCCACAGGCACTGAGCCGTTACGTACGAGTGGCAGGGGGGGGTCCCGTTAATCGATAATGAATACGTCGCTCACCAGCTCACTCATTGCGTATAAAATGCGTAAAACAGTGGCGGCGATACCGACTGTATCGGCGCCATAGAAGATGCACATCTCCTATTGTGGCGGAGACACGCCGGCGCGAAGGGTCGTTGGAATTCGGGATGTTTCTGGGCGAGCGGTTCTTCGAATTCGGGATGCCTCCGCTATGGTCCCTTCCGAGTAATGTGGGATGCTTTCTATTTAAGGTCGCTGTAATCTTCATCCATCACCACGGCCAACATTCCAATGGCATCGAGACTCTTCGTCCGCCAACAGGCATATTACCAAACAATGGCATTAATTTTCAGAACCGTCACTTTCTCGTTACCTTCCCAAACGGCACGAAGACTTTTTTTTCGTGAGGGCTTACCCATCACAGACGTCTAAGTCTCCCAGTAAAACCAGAACATTATGATGATTATGACGACTCAAAGAGTTTCAGATGAGGCAAGACAGAGGACTAGCCGCGAATATAGTAGTATGTGGCCCGTTCCATTTCAGATCGCCGACATCATCCCCCTCAAGTATCGCTCAACGAGACGGTGAGTATAATGACGACACCCGTACAGGTTTAGGTAATCTGAATAAAGGGATTGACCGACAATATCCTAGTGCACGGCCATTTTGATGCGGATCGCCGTCATCATCCTCCTTGAATTTCATTTGGTAAACAGCTAAATGATAAAATAAAGCTACCGGTACTTTACGGGGCCCTAACCTGCTGGTCGCCGTCAGTAAGCGAATCGACATCGGAATATTCATCAGGGCTTACTCATGTTCTTGTTCTTGTTCACCTATCAGTGTGGCTCACACCCACTGTGGGGGGATCGCAGCTATGCACTTTCCCCAGCCAAACCAGAAGAAGGTGAGGATGACGACGAGAGCCACACAGTTTCACTTGACCTACAACTGCTGAATGGCCGAAAGGCGGGTAGTGGGCTGTTCGTTCTATCAAAGGTCTCCGTCAGCGTTCCTCCTTCCGTAGTGCTCACGTGCGTTCAATTTCTGGTCACCCTTAGCAACACAATCGAACTATATTTTTTAGCTCTGGGCCTGCCATTTGCCTCTTTCGAAGTACCCCAACGAAAGCCGAACACGAAGATGAGGATGACGACGACCACAGAGTTATACATCAGCCACAACCGGGAATTCACCAACAAGTAGGTTGTGGGTTCTCTGCTTTACTGAAGGTGGCCGCAATCATCATCTTTCGCTAGGGCTCATTTACCAGCGCGTTCAAAACTTGGCGTCGCCGAATAGCCCAATTAAAAAAAAAAACTTTAGAGCTAGCAAAGAAAAACTTCGCAGACCTCACTCTCTCCTAACCTTCAGCAGTAGGATCAATTCTTCATTGTTCCACAGGGCTGACCCGAATTAGCCATCGAAACTAGATGATATTAATGATGACACCCATAATGTTTCACACGATTCACAACCAGGGATTGTCCGAATATCAAGTAGTGGTTTCTCCGTTCGTTGGAAAGTCGTCGCGATCGGCATACTTCAGTAGGAGTGAAGAACAACATCGTCGGCGAATAGCCATATTTCCGGGGGGAAAAACACACAAACACACAAAAAACTGCGCAAACCTCAAATTCCGCTCGCATTCACCAATAGGATCAAATCATTCCTTGCTCATAGCTGAGGCATCGCAGCCATCAAAGAAAGGTCCCCAGCGAAGCGAGAAAATAATGATAATCATGATGTGACGCGTATAGTTTGATAAGACTCACTACCCGAGATACGCCGAAAAACGTCCAGTGGGTTGTCATTTCTAGTGAAGGTCGCAGTCATCGTGATTCTTCGGCAGGGCTGACGTGCCAGCTGCTTGAAAATGTTCTGCATCGTCGGCGCAAACGAAATTTTGACAGAAAAAAAGATCTTGGAAATAAGGTCCGGATAACTCATTCCCTCGAAGCCTAGAGCAAGCGGATCAACATATGAGGGCTTCCACATCGCAGCCATCGAAATCGCCCAGTGAAACAGAAAGAAGGTGAAGATGATGATGATGACGACAACCATACAGCTTTGCATGACCGCCAGCCAGTGACTACCCGAAAAGAAGATCGTAGGTGGGCCGTTCACTTAGTGCGTTAGCAATCATATGGACACTATCGGCTAATTTTTGCCGTCGCCATCCCAGGCAGCACGCCGGCATTGGACCGATCTCGGCCCAACGTCGGCAAACATCGGCGGCAATATTGGCCCCATGTCGGCAAATGACGCTCGCGCTACTTTCACCCACATCGGTCCGATGTCGGCTAGCCGGCGTTGGGCCGATGAGGGCTAGCCGGCGTTGGGCCGATGAGGGCTAGCCGGCGTTGGGCCGATGAGGGCTAGCCGCCGTTGGGCCGATGAGGGCTTGCCGGCGCCGGGCCGATGAGGGCTTGCCGGCGCCGGGCCGATGACGGCTTGCCGGCGTTCGGCCGATGACGGCTTGCCGGCGTCGGTCCGAGACCGGCCTGCCGTTATTCAGCAGATGATAGAAAGCCGTCATTGGGCCTATGTAAGCTGGCTGATGCCGGCGTGGTGTCAGCCTCGCCGACGTCGGGAAGCCGCCGGTGCGACGGTTAGCACTCGTTATTATGGTAATTTACCGTGCGGTGAATAAGGTAATATACTGTGCCGTTGTAGTCTGCTCGTAGCCAGTTTAGATGGGGACACCGGCGGTAGTTGCTCGACGCGTACAGTAGCTTGATTAGAAAGGCTGATACGCGTGTTATAAAGTGAAACGGCTGCGCGCCGACCATGCATAGTTCGGTGTTCCTGTGATTACTGTACTGTAAGTCAGCAGTGCTAAAGAAACCTATTCGCGGCACAACGGCATTCATCGACTACCGTTGGCGCCGTATTCGGTAAATACTTCGTAAGCAGAACGACCTATTTGGGGTCTTAGCGTAGCATTGAGACCCAGAATTTTGTGGAACCGTGCAAGGACGAGAAGGAAAGTCAATATTGTCTCCAAAACAAATAAAAGAATAAAAGTCCTGCTGCATCAATTACGCATGCGTCTAGGTAATGAAGGAGCAACACATTTGCAAAGTGATAAACAGAAATTTATTCACACATATGAACACACGCCAGCAGTTCCGGAATAATGATGCCATAAAGGAACACCTCAACATCTATAGATACCGTAGCCAACATCTAAAACGACCCCACAGGCACCATGTTCCTCATGAAAAACACGAAAATATTGAGAATCAAGAGTGGGGTCAGGCGAAGAGTTACAATCATTTCAATGTTACTCACGGCACATTCAGAATAAATATTTAAGAACATAGAACGGGAAAAATACGATTAAGAATTAACGTAAAATATCATAGCTACTTGTGTTTTGTGGACGATATCGCGCTTTTCGGCAATGACGGTGACGAATCACGAAACAAAAAAAAAAAAATACTGGTGATGTACACGAAAGAAGCCGGATTAAAGATGTCCCCGAAGAAAACAAAGATCATGTTAGGCGGCCCGGCGAGAAAGGGAGATTAAGGACGGAAAACAGACTAGAAGAGCATGTATACGCGTGGGCTAGTAACTAACAGAGTAGCCCCCCCCCCCCCCATGTTTATCAAATTCACCCAAAAGTAAGGTTGGGTGGGTTCGCAAACGTGAGTCCATCGTAACACATGACTGGAAATTAAATTACCCCTATCCTTTAAGCGGAAATCACACTTCTTTCAGGCATAACTTATGGGACACAAACATGAATAAACTACAGCACGCGACCTGAAAAACGTTGCGAGTGGTGCCGCAAGGTTCCGTATACTGTACATCTAAACAAGGTAGATTCGCAAGCACGCATTTCTTATCTCAAGGTAAGAATGTAACGGAAAAAGAAGCGTGCATGAATACCTTTCAGGTGTGGCTCTTGGATCGGTAAGAACACGAGCGAATAAAAGGCATGGTTAATAGCGAACGCACGATAAAGAGAAAAATCTGTCTCGACAGACGTAAGAGCAGTCAAGACGTGTCCTTAAATAAAGCGAGCGAGTCCAATATGGAAGCACGTAGCCACTGGTTGCTAGCTGCGGTGATATCTGCCGAGAACAGTGCTGGAATCTTGCCGCATATCCGTCTCGCACACGTTTTTGACTTTCCTCCGCACATGTCCACACACCGACACTTTTTGAAGAATTCTGCTGGCCGGAGCGAAAAAGCCTGCACTCGCTAAAACTTATCCTTCCGTCGAGCTGGCTACCCTTCCCTGCCTGGTCAAGCAAGTTTCGCGACATAACGCCGAACGACAGGGGTAAAAGCGGGGGGAGGGGGGAGGGGGAGGAGGGGTTGAGGTTGAAGAAGACGAAAAAAAAACTGATTCTCCCTTCTTAGGAGAGCCCGGCTCAGCCTCCGACAATAGTGTGCGCCACCCCCCACCCTGTGTCCCTACCCTCCACAGCATGTCGCCTGTGGGCTACGTTGAATTTTCAATGCATCGCTTGTTACAACGCGTCGCTACGTGAAAACTTTCCGTACACCACGTTGCAACCGCATTTTTTATCGTATTTCCCGTGCAATTATAGTAACATTTAATGCGACTCTTTCTAAAACCACGTGGGGAGCAATCGTGGGAAGGAAACGAGATTTTTACTTCAAAATGATAGGTTTGGGACAAAAAGACGGCGATAAAGTGAAAACACGAACTGGCAAACACGTGTCAAACACGTGTTTGTATGTTCGTTAATGATTGTTGGTCTTGGTAGGCTAGTTGATTTGGAAGTTTTTACTGGAAAAACGTATCTACACTTCTTCCCGGTCTTTCTTGCGCCATACCTATTTTTCTCAAGTATAATAAACAACTAGCTCGGCAACACTCCTTGTTGAGCTTTTTATTACTTTCACAAGGCAAAATTATGTGATATCACTGAAGCAAATGTGTTTGTTACGCTTGACCACAACATGCGCGTGTGTAAATACGTGCACACCCACAGACAGGAAACTATTCGTGCAGTTTATAAGCACTCGCACCATGCGGTCAGCGGCTGAAAGGATGTAAACGATACAGCGTTAGAAATATGATGTAAGGCCCGGTTTATGCACAGAATTAGTATTCACATAAAACTTCTACTGCTAAATGTATTCCTGCTGGAATGATTGGGCGAATCCTGATGCTGGATATATCAGTCAGGTCTACCGACCAATGGCAAAAACATATATGAAATTGAAGTACTTGAACGTAAGTTCAGTTTTTGTAGCGTTGAACAACTCGTCAACGAAATGGCCACTAATGTGAGTCAGTCTGAAGGCCGCTTTTTGGGTAGAAAAGCCACAGTGCTAGTGATAACTGTTAGTTAATCTCCTTGCAGAAACTAACAAGAGGATGCAAGCTATTTACTCGGTGAATTACTTCTCGCCCCCGAATAGTAGATGCGGCATAAGCACGATACAATGCATGCATGCACTTTCTTATTTTTCCTAGTACACCAATCCATGTAGGAGCTTTCTGCAGCTTAGGCGAGTAATATTCAAGCGCTTAATGCTCCATGGCATTACAAGCTTGTTTTCGACGTCGACGTACAGTAAATTGCCAGCATGTCAGCGACGGTTTTATTTAGCCGCTCGGTGTGGCCATTCGTCTGCGGGTGATAGTTGCGGTTGTCCGTCGGTGACTTGTATGTCAAGATGGTTTGCTTTATTTCCGCCGTAAAATCCGTTCCTGTGTCGGTGACGGCGACTTCTGTAGCGCCACGACGCAGGAGGACGTTCTCGACAGGGCAATATATAACTGTCTGAAGGAAGACAAGAAGGTATTCCAGCTTCGCCGATGAAAGCTAACCAACAATTTACTCAGCCAGCATTGCTTTAAGAGCGGCAACAACACGGGTAAAAAAGGTCCAATTCTGCCTGTGAAAGCCTTCAGCTGCCGATATCAGTTGAACCAGCTGATACAAGGCAGAATGACGGCAAACTCGGCCCAATGTTGCCGGGGAAAGCTATCGGCTACGGCGATATCGGCGGAAGTGTGGCGGAACGGCGGCAAACTCGGCCCAACGTTGCCGGGGAAAGCCATCGGCTATGCCGATATCGCCGGAAAGCACGGTGGGACGCCGGCAAACTCGGCCCAATGTTGCCGGTGAAAGCCATCGGCTAAGCCGATATCGGCGGAAGTACGGCGGGAAGCCGGCAAACTCGGCCCAATGTTGCCGGTGAAAGCCATCGGCTAAGCCGATATAGGCGGAAGTACGGCGGGAGGCCGGCAAACTCGGCCCAATGTTGCCGATGAAAACCCAACATCGGCTGAAGGACGGCAAAATCGGCCCAATATTGCCGGCGAAAGTCAACGGCTGCGCCCATATTGGCTCCATGCCGGCAACGACGGTCCGTGGTTGGGCCGCCCACAGCCGCCTTAAAACCAATATCGGCCCGACGTTGTGTGCTGCCTGGGATGATGTCCCGGATATGTATATGCATCTATATATAAAAAAAGGCATAGTAAATAAATCAGCAGAAAAACATTCCAAAGCACCTGATCGAGGATTCGAACAAGCGGCCCCTCGCTCCGCAGCCAGCTGCGCTAGCCAACACAGCCACGGGCCATGCTTGTGCCAGCGATATAACGGCAAGCTATTCATATGCACCGTTTACCTTTCGCGGTACGCAGATCTAGGAACAGCATGAGCGTCTTTTGTATCACGCAACGCTTTTACAGTTTCTCTTAAATTGAAAACTGCCCTTGAGACGCGCACGAAAAAGTGGCCCCCTTCTGTACGACTCATGATGTAGAAGAAAAAAAAAACAAAACAAAGAACACCGGGGACGCTTGGCGTCAGACGCCACAGCGTGGCAGCAGACGCAGAGGGGTCATTCCACGTGCCGCAGTTTAAAAGAAATATGAAACAACGTCGAAAAGTCTAAGAGTGTCATATAATCATTTCTTGACCAATCCCTCTGAGTGGGTATCAGCCATGTGAGAGGCAACAAGAACAACCACAAAAACAGCGTCGGCTTCTGCATTGTGGACACTGGCAGGGCGTAGCTCAAATACAAACACGTAACAACTATTACAGTCGTACACGGTCGTCCTCTGCGTACCTATGCGTCCTTTTCGAGCGTCTTTTGTGTTGCGGCGGAGCTCTGCAAGTATTGAGCTTCTTGATGTTCTTCGTGTGACATTGTATTTTCTTGCTATCGGATACATTCCTTCGCGCAAGTGGCGAAACTGTGACTTCTTTTTCTGATCAACATTATCATCATCTTTATGTAGGGCTCACATGTGAGCGTGTGCAAATCTCTGAGTCGACGAAATCCCCAGTCACCGAAAAGAAAACAGTTACAGTTCAGGGGAGCCCTCACTTGCAAGTCGCCTTCAGTAACCTCGTCAAACCGTGATCGTTCCCATCGAGACTCTCCAGCGAAAACAGCAGAGGATGTTTAAGAGCGCCGCTTCGGATGACCCACAGCCGGGACTGGCCGAAAACCGGGTAGTGGGACGCCCGTCGCACGAAAGGCCATTGGTCATCATCTATCCATAGGGCTTACAGGACAGCGCCTTGAAAACACTTCGTCGGCGAACAAGAGTGTTAGCGAAAAAGAAAAAAAAAGGAAAATTGTGGGGAACCCTCACCATCCAATCGCCTTCAGCTACGGGGTCAACCCCTCACAGCTCCTCAGAGCTTACCGACCGCAGCTATTGAAAGCTCCCACCGCACCCGTCTGCCGGCTCTGAGGTGAGGAGCCAGACACAGGCGGGCCGGGTTCCGGCCCTGGCCTGAGAGAGCAGGCCAACCCGGGCACTATCCCACAATTCCACCCGCGATCCTGAGTCAGGATCAACGGATGTCCCACCACCGAATCCAAGTGTGTTAGCCACTCGAACACGATGTTGGTGCTTGCTATAAGATACTGGGAGTATATATACCTGCTGATTCCGAGTGCGTCTGCACCCCGGGCTGCAGTAAGGTATCTAGGAAGACTGGAACGTCAAAATGTTGTAGTTTAAGACTTCAGGGTGAAGTTATTTGCCGCGTAATCGCAGAATCAAGTCGTGAGATTCCAGCTCGCAGTCTAACAGAACTGATCGACCATCCAGTGATGCACGGATCTACAGATCTGCGAACCAGCTCAACTGAATCCGTATTTAGCGATGACGGCACGACTGACTTCAAGGCACCCACGTACTGTCGAGTATAGCCTGGGAACTTTCGAAGTCCGTCTAGAACCGTTTCTGCACTAGCTTGATCTTGTGGAACACCATGGGCCACAGGCACTGAGCCGTTACGTACGAGAGTGGCAGGGGGGGGTCCCGTGAATCGATAATGAATACGTCGCTCACCAGCTCACTCATTGCGTATAAAATGCGTAAAACAGTGGCGGCGATGCCGACTGTATCGGCGCCATAGAAGATGCACATCTCCTATTTTGGCGGAGACACGCCGGCGCGAAGGGTCGTTGGAATTCGGGATGTTTCTGGGCGAGCGGTCCTTCGAATTCGGGATGCCTCCGCTATGGTCCCTTCCGAGTAATGTGGGATCCTTTCTATTTAAGGTCGCTGTAATCTTCATCCATCACCACGGCCAACATTTCAATGGCATCGAGACTCTTCGTCCGCCAACAGGCATATTACCAAACAATGGCATTAATTTTCAGAACCGTCACTTTCTCGTTACCTTCCCAAACGGCACGAAGACTTTTTTTCGTGAGGGCTTACCCATCACAGACGTCTAAGTCTCCCAGCAAAACCAGAACATTATGATGATTATGACGACTCAAAGAGTTTCAGATGAGGCGAGACAGAGGACTAGCCGCGAATATAGTAGTATGTGGCCCTTTCCATTTCAGATCGCCGACATCATCCCCCCTCAAGTAGCGCTCAACGAGACGGTGAGTATAATGACGACACCCGTACAGGTGTAGGTAATCCGAATAAAGGGATTGACCGACAATATCCTAGTGCACGGCCATTTTATTGCAGATCGCCGTCATCATCCTCCTTGAATTGCCTTTTGGTAAACAGCGAAATGATAAAATAAAGCTACCAGAACTTTACGGGGCCCTAACCTGCTGGTCGCCGTCAGCAAGTGAATCGACATCGGACTATCCATCAGGGCTTACTCATCGCAGCTATGCACTTTTTCCAGCCAAACCAGAAGAAGGTGAGGATGAAGACGAGACCCACACAGTTTCACTTGACCTACAACTGCTGAATGGCCGAAAAGCGGGTAGTGGGCTGTTCGTTCTATCAAAGGTCTCCGTCAGCGTTCCTCCTTCCGTAGTGCTCACGTGCGTTCAATTTCTGGTCACCCTTAGCAACACAATCGAACTATATTTTTAGCTCTGGGCCTGCCATTTGCCTCTTTCGAAGTACCCCAACGAAAGCCGAACACGAAGATGAGGATGACGACGACCACAGAGTTATACATCAGCCACAACCGGGAATTCACCAACCAGTAGGTTGTGGGTTCTCTGCTTTACTGAAGGTCGCCGCAATCATCATCTTTCGCTAGGGCTCATTTACCAGCGCGTTCATAACTTGGCGTCGCCGAATAGCCCAATTTAAAAAAAAAACTTTAGAGCTAGCAAAGAAAAAACTTCGCAGACCTCACTCTCTCCTAACCTTCAGCAGCAGGATCAATTCTTCATTGTTCCACAGGGCTTACCCGAATTGGCCATCGAAACTAGATGATATTAATGATGACACCCATAATGTTTCACACGATTCACAACCAGGGATCGTCCGAATATCAAGTAGTGGGTTCTCCGTTCGTTGGAAGGTCGTCGCGATCGGCATACTTCAGTAGGATTGAAGAACAACATCGTCGGCGAATAGCCATATTTCCGGGGGGAAAAACACACAAACACAAAAAACTGCGTAAACCTCAAATTCCGGTCGGCCTTCACCAATAGGATCAAATCATTCCTTGCTCAGAGCTGATGCATCGCAGTCATCAAAGAAAGGTCCCCAGCGAAGCGAGAAAATGATGATAATCATGATGTGACGCGTATAGTTTGATAAGACTCACTACCCGAGATACGCCGAAAAACGTCCAGTGGGTTGTCATTTGTAGTGAAGGTCGAAGTCATCGTCATTCTTCGGCAGGGCTGACGTGCCAGCTGCTTGAAAATGTTCTGCATCGTCGCCGCAAGCGAAATTACGACAACAAAAAAAAGATCTTGGAAATAAGGTCCGGATAACTCATTCCCTCGAAGCCTAGAGCAAGCGGATCAACATATGAGGGCTTCCACATCGCAGCCATCGAAATCGCCCAGGCAAACAGAAAGAAGGTGAACATGATGATGATGATGACGACAACCATACAGTTTTGCATGACCGCCAGCCAGTGACTACCCGAAAAGAAGATCGTAGGTGGCCCGTCCACTTATGTGCGTTAGCAATCATATGGACACTATTGGCTAATTTTTTTCCGTCGCCATCATGTCCCGGATATGTATATGCATCTATATATAAAAAAGGCATAGTAAATAAATCAGCAGAAAAACATTCCAAAGCACCTGATCGAGGATTCGAACAAGCGGCCCCTCGCTCCGCAGCCAGCTGCGCTAGCCAACACAGCCACGGGCCATGCTTGTGCCAGCGATATAACGGCAAGCTATTCATATGCACCGTTTACCTTTCGCGGTACGCAGATCTAGGAACAGCATGAGCGTCTTTTCTATCACGCAACGCTTTTACAGTTTCTCTTAAATTGAAAACTGCCCTTGAGACGCGCACGAAAAAGTGGCCCCCCTTCTGTACGACTCATGATGTAGAAGAAAAAAAAACAAAACAAAGAACACCGGGGACGCTTGGCGTCAGACGCCACAGCGTGGCAGCAGACGCAGAGGGGTCATTCCACGTGCCGCAGTTTAAAAGAAATATGAAACAACGTCGAAAAGTCTAAGAGTGTCATATAATCATTTCTTGACCAATCCCTCTGAGTGGGTATCAGCCATGTGAGAGGCAACAAGAACAACCACAAAAACAGCGTCGGCTTCTGCATTGTGGACACTGGCAGGGCGTAGCTCAAATACAAACACGTAACAACTATTACAGTCGTACACGGTCGTCCTCTGCGTACCTATGCGTCCTTTTCGAGCGTCTTTTGTGTTGCGGCGGAGCTCTGCAAGTATTGAGCTTCTTGATGTTCTTCGTGTGACATTGTATTTTCTTGCTATCGGCATACATTCCTTCGCGCAAGTGGCGAAACTGTGACTTCTTTTTCTGATCAACATTATCATCATCTTTATGTAGGGCTCACATGTGAGCGTGTGCAAATCTCTGAGTCGACGAAATCCCCAGTCACCGAAAAGAAAACAGTTACAGTTCAGGGGAGCCCTCACTTGCAAGTCGCCTTCAGTAACCTCGTCAAACCGTGATCGTTCCCATCGAGACTCTCCAGCGAAAACAGCAGAGGATGTTTAAGAGCGCCGCTTCGGATGACCCACAGCCGGGACTGGCCGAAAACCGGGTAGTGGGACGCCCGTCGCACGAAAGGCCATTGGTCATCATCTATCCATAGGGCTTACAGGACAGCGCCTTGAAAACACTTCGTCGGCGAACAAGAGTGTTAGCGAAAAAGAAAAAAAAAGGAAAATTGTGGGGAACCCTCACCATCCAATCGCCTTCAGCTACGGGGTCAACCCCTCACAGCTCCTCAGAGCTTACCGACCGCAGCTATTGAAAGCTCCCACCGCACCCGTCTGCCGGCTCTGAGGTGAGGAGCCAGACACAGGCGGGCCGGGTTCCGGCCCTGGCCTGAGAGAGCAGGCCAACCCGGGCACTATCCCACAATTCCACCCGCGATCCTGAGTCAGGATCAACGGATGTCCCACCACCGAATCCAAGTGTGTTAGCCACTCGAACACGATGTTGGTGCTTGCTATAAGATACTGGGAGTATATATACCTGCTGATTCCGAGTGCGTCTGCACCCCGGGCTGCAGTAAGGTATCTAGGAAGACTGGAACGTCAAAATGTTGTAGTTTCAAGACTTCAGGGTGAAGTTATTAGATGTGAAGCATCTTATGGCGAAGCTTAATCCGGTGGTGGTGGTGGTGGTGGTGTGCGGCGTGACCACCCTTACTGAGCATGCGCAAACCCTTTAAAAAAAATGAAAATAAAAAACCTCCTCTCCCCCTCTCTCTCCTCTAGGCGTCTCTCCCCGCGGCAACCAAACCCTCACTGCGCATGCGCCTCCCCTGCTCTCTCCCCTCCTACGCTCCCCCCCTCTCTCCTCTAGGCATCCCTGCCCTGCGGCGTCCACACTCCCACTGCGCATGCGCGTCCCCCCCCTCTCTCTCCTCTCCTACGCTCCCCCCCGCTCTCCTCTAGGCATCCCTGCTAGAGCACTGCACGGGCTCGGGCCTGCCCGAAAACCCGGGCCCGGCCGGGCCGGGCCGGGTAAAGTTGTTTTCACGGCGGGCCCGGGCCGGGCTCGGGCCTGAAGCTCCGGGCTTCGGGTCGGGCCCGGGTATGAGGTTACGGGCTCGGGTCGGGCCGGGCTTGCTATTTGGTGCATTCGTATGATGGTTCCTTATGTATACATATACGTTCGACATGTTTTGAACTTGATGGTTTTTATGAGGAACGAGCAATTTGAAGGTTTATCTGAAATACTGGATTTCTCTTGCTTCGTGTGGGTACTTGATTTATGAGGATCGGCTGACCTAGAAGCAGAGTTGCATGTTCCGCTTACAATAAGCGGACTTGGGCTTCTTTTTTCGACGTGTCACTTGTAGAATTTTACAGTTACTTGTCGCGTTTTTGTGCTTGTTTACATTTTCCTGTCAAATATGGTTAACTTAGTGATTATCACGATAACGAATAGAGCGTTTTGTTGAGTGTTGAAGTAGAGAGAGAGAGAGAACGAAATTTATTAGATGGCCGAGAGGTCGGCCTGAGCTTGTGCGCTCTGGCCTGCTACTCAGCACAGGCAAAAAGGGAAAGGAAAGAAGGGACTGCTACAAAGGCATTTGTAGATTTTCTAAAGAATACTTGACTTGACAGTAGACTTTAAGGAGACCGCTGGGTGTGACGTGGTCAATGTACATAAGCATCACCTCTTCCTGTTGAAGTAGTTGAGTGTTGAAGTCAAACATACTTTTTGGAGAATCACCAAGTAACGTTAATCATGCACTCGCAAACATGCATTCACAGCCGAATGGAGACTACCCTGGAGACAATGCTAAAAAGTAAATATGTGCTTTCGTCGTCTTCAGTAGCGCCTATTTTTTTGCTGAAAAAAATGTGATTTTTCAGCTCCCCTTCGTATTTGTGTGACATTTCCTATGAAATAAAAATGTCTTCAAGAATGGGAAAATTCTTTAAATGTCCACTTCCTTTGGGCTTCTTCACGAAAGACGCGCCGCTTTTTCGGGGCTTATTTCGTGATGATCATTTGCCTATTAGCTCGGCAGCATCTGGCAACTCTGCCTAGAAGTAAATGGATCGGGCACTTGT
>JALIZH010014099.1:0-39142 GCA_030522465.1 Rhipicephalus appendiculatus | reverse complement strand
AAACAGCGGCGCTCCTAAAATCAGACGGACGCAAATAATAAAACTTGGTTGATCCCTTCGTCATAGGAATCGGTATAATAAGAATGTAAAACGTGTACTTGCAGAAAATAGTGAAATGTTTAGTTTTTAAGCAATTATATTTCACTCATAAAGCAGCGAATACATTAGGCCATTAGGCCGTGTTTTTTATTTATTTATTTAATAAAATATTTATTTATTTATTTATTTATTTATTTATTTATATATTTATTTATTTATTTATTTATTTATTTATTTATTTCAACATACTGCATTCTTGAAGAGCTATCGCAGAAGTGGGCGCAGAATACAAAAGTTTCAATAACAAAAAAATGTGCAGAGCATGAAGGTCAATGGTTATTAATGTACAAAACGAATTCATAACGTGATAAAGATTTACCATGGCATGTTGTGAAAATGGAAAAATACTAAAAAAATCTGTTACTCAGCTGTGGGTAACAATTTAATATCGTTATTTAACAATATTTAACGGTTGAAACATTTCGGTGTGACCTTTACAACACCCGTGAAATTGAATGCTCACGTAGAAACACGTCCACTAGGCACTAAGAACTAGGATAAGACAAATAAAGCATTAAGATTTATGTAAGTACTGTGGACACCAGAGCGTAACTGCCCTTAGAAATCGAGCAGCACTGCCTACACTTGCATGTCGGCGTGTTGTGGCTGTCATGAAGTCTGTTTCTTCTGGTCTATCACGACCACATAAATGTGAACAATCAAGATTACATGCAGCCACCGTGCAGCCAACTGAATCGGTCACAATAAACACATCAGCCCGTATAAGACAAAATGCGACATATTTAAATCTTCCTTTTTTCCGTGGGCTGCTCAAACTTGTAATGCACTGCCAAATGAGATTGTTCAGTTTCAGTCAGTGGCTCACATCATCGCAAAACTGGAACCGTATTTCGATTGCACATGAGCACAGAAACGCGTGTAAATGTGTGGTGATTTTAGATATGTTATGTTATTGCGTCAATAAGTTGTAACTTAATTTAGGTCATATGATTATGGTTGCATATGTTGTAAGCATTATTTTTCCTTCTGTTGTAAGCTAGGAAAGTTTGTTACTTTGATTGCCGGAGGGCTTGTTTGCCAGTTTTCATTGCTTAATTTGCTCCTTTTCTTTTACTCAATTCTGTCACTCCCATGCTCATGTTTATCTTTACTGTCCACTTTCTGTATGGGCCCCTGCAAAGGCTCACAATATTTTAAAAAAAAATAATAAATAAATACCCAACAAGAGGTGCTGCCAAACCTTAGTCCTGAGTTCCTGATCGTTGCCTTGCGAAGCCATACAGCCACATGTTGTAGTAGTTGCAATGCGGAATGTCTGACATCATTAGTGATATATAATTTATATGAAGTAAGCAATATTATTGCCTGGAGCGTAGCTGCAACAGTTAAATTATGCAAAATGTGCACTAAGGAAAAAAAATTACACCATCTACCGCTAAAGGGAACCATGTGTAGATGTGAAGCAGCGGGCGCTAACGCTTACACTGGCGGCGGCGTTGACGCTGGCGCTCATCGCAGCGTTGCGCAGGAGAGAAAACTGGGGAGGCGCAAAGCAGGCAGTGATGGACCAGTGTTTCCTACTGGAACATGCCAATCGCTGCTAATGGGCAATGAGAGACAGAAGACTCCGACTGGACACGGAGACCCGCAGTGCGCTTTTAGTTAACGCGCACACTGCGAATTTTTATTGTTCAACAACGCACAGGAGAAATCTCCCACCGGCACCACCTTGGAGGTCAAGATCCATTGCCATATATACGAGGTGGCCAGTGAACGGTTGTGCAGCGCAAGCAGTCGGTTTTTTCACCAAAGAAACTCGCTAGCAGACTCTGTCGGCGTCGCGAGGCGAGAGAGGGGGGGAGCGTAGGAGAGGAGAGAGAGGGGGGTGACACGCATGCGCAGTGGGGAGTGTGAACGCCGTGGGCAGGGATGCGTAGAGGAGAGAGGGGGGGGAGCGTAGGAGAGGAGAGAGAGGGGGGGACGCGCATGCGCAGTGGGAGTGTAGACGCCGCGGGCAGGGATGCCTAGAGGAGATAGGGGGGGGAGTGTAAGAGGGGAGAGAGGAGGGGAGGCGCATGCGCAGAGAGGGTGTGGTTGCCGCGGGGAGGGATGCCTAGAGGAGAGAGAGGGGGGAGAGGAGGTTTTTTATTTTTATGTTTTTAAAGGGTTTGCGCATGCGCAGTAAGGGTGGGCACGCGGCACACCACCACCACCACCACCGGATTAAGCTTCGCCATAAGATGCTTCACATCTAAAAGATGCCGTTCTTGTCTAGGTCATCGTGTAGTTCTAAATCCTGCGCTTTATGCTGCTCCACTAACGCGAAACCTGAGAAAGTGCGTACCCCGGCCCGGGTAACTCAGCGATTCCTATGGTGCTTCTCAGCGACTGGGCGATCCCGCGCTGAGCGAGAAGGGGGGCACCTTCTTTGCGTCTTTCAGAAACGCTTTTCGCGATGTTAGGTAAATTATAGCGACTCATTCTTTACTATAGCTGTATTTTATAATATTTTAAATTTAGTTATTTGATTTCGCCCTGCCTTTTGAGTATTGTTAGCCTTGTATTAGGCCTATGTTGACAACCACGTGACGATGCGACATGAGATGGTGGACGACATGTCGGGTCCATTAAGTGCGAAGCAGTTAGTAGGAGGAATTGATAAAAGACATACATAATGCAAAGAATACACAAATATCAAGGTCCCAGCAGGAATCCAACCCAAGTATTCTACCACAGAGCCACGCCACGTCTTGTAACTGCTTTGGAAAAAGACCCTATGCAGGTGCAATGTTGGCGAAACGTAAATTGTGGTTGCAGTGCTGGCTATCTCATTTTATAAACATTATATATGTACTCCTATAATACAGGTGTCACGTTGGGTTACCGTCAATTGTATACTTAAGCGCCATCCACTGAAGATGGTCTACGTAGCACTATCCAGGGCTACCAACTTTGCAAGCACAAGCGCTGCACATCACCTTATCGCTTCTGGTGTTGGTAATACCCATGTTGCTGTTGGCATCGTTACACAACTGTGAAGAACTGGTTGTATGAAAACATATGCGACTGTTCACTATAAGTATGTGCGTACAACATTTGTACGTATCTTTAGCGTCCTTTCGTAACGTATCGCTCAACAAAATTACACCACTGTCATAATCCCTCCGCATGCTTCGCATAATATCGATTCCTGTGGTACGTGGGATCAGCCGAATTTTTCGTTCACTGCTTGACGTGGGAGCTGTGTTTTTGACAATAATATTGATGACAACTAATTCATTAGAAAAGTGCCTTGCTTGGATGCAAATTGGGATGCCAAACTTCCATGGATCAATGAATGAATGTTTATTTGGTCTTGAATACCATTTAAAGAAAGGTAAATGAACAAAACGTGAGCAACATCAGGCGGCACACGTGTACCCGCAACATAATAATATAACATTTACACCATTCAGTGGCAGTTCAGGGGCAGTTAGCAAAATGCTCGAAGTTGTTATATATTTCACACACAGTGAATGAGTTACACCTAAACTCGCGACAGCATGAATTGCGACAGGCATTCTCGCATTGAAGCCTGACCGCATGAAACAAATAAGCGAAGGAGTCGTTGTGGTATAATGATTATGCAAACAATATTATTTGACAGTGTATTACCCTGTTTTTCCAATCAATACAGTTTTCGTTGCCAGGCTTGCGAATGGTTCATAATTTGAAGCGTTTTTAAACACCACCTTTGAAATATTTTAATAAGTTATATGCGTGTGGACGGCCCTACCATAACGCGCACATTAAGCAGAAATACCAAAGTACTTTTTTTCAAGACAGTATAATCTTGGTACCTTGTTGCCGCAGCACGAACCCCATGAGTTCATTACTAGTGGAGAAAATCCACGAAAGTTTCATTTTTCAAATTTCTGGACAATGTCTCTGAATTAATATTAGTATGACATCGAAGAACTTCTCGAAGAACTTCTCTCATTTTGCAAGGCAAAACTTTCCTTCTTCGACATTGCTGTGTTAAATCTCGCTCGCTTAAAACAGAGTGCAAATAGAGAATTGTGAAGGTTTTAGCAGGCGCTCTAAAAAGATCAGGTCGCGGTGAGTGGGAGCGAGAACCTCAAGGCCAAGTCGGGACATATATTTTCCTGTCGAGTGTTTTCTATCTTTCCAATAGCATGTTCGCAATAAGACTGGTGCTTTTGATGTTGTGAAAGGAGCTATTTACAAACGAGATAAACGGCTTTTTCAGGTTTCACTTAGCAACGTCCAGTTCAAGTATGTATACAGTCCTGTTTAGCAGAGACGAGAAATCTCCATGTGGTCAGCTTCAGATCGGAGATCAGACCGACTGAGGTTTATTTACCATAACCACAACAACAACGAAAGGTGTCGGTGAGTACGGGCCAGAAAGACACTGAAGATTTGCAGTCGTTGGCCCGCTATTAACGAAGATTGATTGGAGTTAGGCCTCATGGAGTAGTAAATGCTCAAGTTGTAAACCTTGTGAATCGCAATAATTCTTTGTTTAGTAGGGTCACACACAAGAACACAGCGTTTTACCAAGTGAGCCTACCACAATGACCTGAAGTGCATGTCGCGTCTGTAGGGTGCTCCTAACTATGTGAAGTACCAACAGCTGAGCGTGATCTATCTTTTCGCAGCCATCAATTTTGTTCTTTGTCCGTGTAAGTTAGGCGAAGTTTATTTCTTTTCTTCGTATAATCCATAGATTAGTTCCCATACTTCGCAAATAACACCCTACGTCAAGCGCATTTAACACAAAAACGCAGTCTGTCCCGCTGGAACAATAGGCTCGCGTCATCTCCTTGTGAAAAAATATTTGATTGGCGTCATTATAGCCACAGAAATGACGTCACGAAACTTGGAGGACGCTTGACCTTCGATATGAAAATAGAACGCGATAGCTTAATTGGACCGTATCACTTTCAGAATTACAAGCTTGGTTTCACATCTCTAAAATACCCAAATTTTGCCGCAAGGAGAACCAAAAAGCAGACTCCCTCCGGCTACAATATCCATCCATGCGGCGCGACTAAACAGGGCCACACGACGAGGCGATGCCATTTAGAAGCGCGCCCCACGAGCCCTTTGCGCCATTTCGCGGGTGATGATCAAGCCACGAAGTACTTCTGAGATGTTCGTACCACCAACGCTAAATGGTGAACAAAATTAATAGCCCGCCTTTAGTTTGCTAGAGGATGTATGCGTGGTGGTCGAGCTGCTAAAGTCATCGCGCCAAGGAACGAGGGGTCGCAGGTGCTAATGCCCGGTCTTACTTGAACCGACGGTTTTTATTAAATGCGAAGCTTTTGCGTTTCTATCTACGTATCTATCTATCTATCTATCTAGCCGCCTACGTCTGGGTGCTCTCGTGATGGCCTCTTAACTTGGGGTAGACCAAAATTTGTATGGGAGGGTGCGAGGTATTGACGAATACGTCTGGCTGGTCATGACATGAATAACGTGAAACTTCCGTCGCGTACGTCGTCAAACTGATTTCTACAGACACGTGTGGCTCATACCCGTATACCACGGGCAGCGGAATGCGGGTATGCGCCAAACGTCTTAGACAATTTATATCTACCCGGGAACGGCGAGAACAGGCATTGGTAATTTAAATGCGAGAGCGTTAAGAGAAACTGCATCGGTGGTGTTGACACTGGCAATTTAAAGGCGATAGCGTTAAGAAAAACGGACATCGGCGGCATTGATGCGAGGAATACGAAGAATAGAAATCAGAGTCCCAGCAGGAATCGAACCCTAGCATTCTGCGTGGCAATCAAGCATTCTACCGCAGAGCCACGTCAGGTCTCGAAACTGCTTTGGAAGAACACCCTATGCAAGCGTAATGTTGGTGAAACGTATATTGTGGTTGCAGTGCTGGCTATCTAATTTTATAAACAATACATACGTACTCTTATGACGAAGGAGTCATGTCGGGTTAACGTCAGTTGTATACTTAAGCGCCATCCACTGTAGTTGGTTTACTTAGCACTATCCAGGGCTACCATCCTTGCAAGCACAAGCTCTACATATCAGCTTACGGCTTCTGGTGTTGGCCATACCCATGTTTCTGTCGGCATCGTTACACAACTGTAACCAACTGGTTATATGAAACATATGCAACTGTTCAACATGTCTGTGCGCGCAACATTTGTACATACCTTTAGCGTCATTTCATAACGTTTCGCTCAATAAAAATATTACAACCCAGTCACCTTACCTCCGGATGCTTCGCATAACATCGATTCCCATGGTACTTGGGATCTGCCTAATTTTTATTTCTTTATTTGCATCTTACGCAAAACGCTGATTTTTCGCTCACAACGAATGACGCCGCCGTCTATCCCGACACCAACACTAGAATTGTTACGAAACGAGCTCTTTAACGCTTTCGCGTTAAAACCATGAACGCCATTAGGCAACGAAGTACTATAAAAGATAACTTTGGCTTCTGTGCCCCATCATGGATTGGAATCATCAAATTGTATCCTAGCACAGATTACTCAGGTTCACTCACCTACAGCCAAGCGTGCTTTTCATTCTTCATTGACAATGTAGATTGTTATCACAATAAGAAGCATAGGCACAGCAAAAGGAAAGAATTGTATGTAATTAGTGGTTTCATATTTTACTGATTTCGCTTTATCTGTAAAAGACTTTTCAACTATGAAGCCATACAGGTATCTTCTTTTTTCTACCTGCGGTATCTTCATCGGTGTTCGACATCATCATCATCAGCAGCATTACCACCATCGTCATCTTGCGGTTCTACCGAATTGCGCCCCACGCATAACACATTCGGCGCACGTTGAGAGACGACCTACAATAAGAACGCTCCACGTTAGAGCACTGCACGGGCCGGGATTTTCGGCCCGTACCCGGCTCGGGCACGTAACTTGTTTGAAGTACCCGCCCGAGCCCGGCCCGGTGACTGAAAGCGAGACCCGGGCCCGGCCCGTACCCAAGGAAAAAATTCGCCTACCGGCCCTGCCCGGCGCGACCGCAGACCGCGCCCGACAGGGGCCCGAGCCAATAATTTAGGTGGTGTTGCCCGAACACGGAATTGACAACAAGGGTGTTTTAAGTGTTAAATATCTACGCTTTGGTGGCGCATGCGTGACTAACAATTATACTTTAACCTACGGTAATTTTTTGTAAAAGGGGGCTCACGGTGTAAACAGCTGAGCTGATATACTGGATGAAGTGAATGTTTGCTTGGCAGTGGTACACTCTATCTACTTTTTCTGCAAACACTTTGGGGATGCAATCAAGGCTTCGACGGACACCCCGTCTGGTCGCGAAGAATCATTGAATAAAAAGACGAAAACACCGACCACAAGAGAATAAAAATGCGTTGACATTGCGGGACCCAGAATGGGAGCCTTGTTCACAATGATTGAGAACAGGGCTTCCATTCTGGATGCCGAGACATCAACCACGCACGGGGATCATCAAGAACGTTTCGCAGCAGATATTGCAGCAAGAAAAGTGATTTGCAGCATTAGTTCAGTATCAGTGCAGTGCGCAATGAAAACAGAGGACACAAGGAACAGAATGATCTATCCCTTTCTTTACATTGCGATATATTAAAGTTTAAAGCATGCTCTAACGACAAAGACAATACCTTTCCTACAACGACAAAGCCAATACCCCAATACCTACATACCCTTCCGGATATATAGCGCCTGTAAGAAGAATAGCACCTTGCCACAGCAAGAGAAATAAAGAAAGAAAGCCAAATTCATAACGGGGTAATAAATTTCGCTTTCCTAACCTAGACGTAAATTATAACGAGTGGCATGCACCACGTGTACTTTTAGAAATACATATAAGCAGCCAAAAGGAAGAAAAAAGGGAGGTAGCGCTCATCTCGCTACCTACCTCCAAAGTCCGCTGTTTCCACAAAAGAAACTCCTTCTCTTGTTCAATTCTCCGTTTGTCGCGTTCCTCCTCTTCACGCCTCTCCTCGCGTATCACCGCTCGCTCATTTCTCAGCCTCTTTTCCTCGCGATCGTATAGACTCATCGCTTGCTAACTCGATAAGCCCAGCTTCACGGCCAACTCTAAAATTTTCGTCATGTCCATTCTTTCCGCCGCACAGAAGTCCTTATGATCTGAAACAAAAAAAATAAGAAAAAGGAATCCTGGCAGGCTCGCCACTTATTTTAAGGCGAAAGCCTTTAATGTCTCATACTCACGTCCATCCGGTGTCCGTCCGGCGTCCGGTGTCCGTCCGTCCGTCCGTCTGTCCGTCCGGTGTCCGTCCGTCCATCCGTCTGTCCGTCCGGTGTCCGTCCGTCCGTCCGGTGTCCGTCCGTCCGTCTGTCCGTCCGTCCGTCCGTCCGTCCGTCCGTCCGTCCGTCCGGTGTCCGTCTGTACGTCCGTCCGTCCGGTGTCCGTCCATCCGTCCG
This sequence comes from Rhipicephalus appendiculatus, assembly GCA_030522465.1. Lineage (NCBI taxonomy): Eukaryota > Metazoa > Arthropoda > Arachnida > Ixodida > Ixodidae > Rhipicephalus > Rhipicephalus appendiculatus. The sequence goes on along the minus strand of JALIZH010014099.1, from coordinate 30,647 downwards.
TCCGTCTGTCCGTCCGTTCGTCCGGTGTCCGTCCGTTCGTCCGGTGTCCGTCTGTCCGTCCGTCCGGTGTCCGTCCGTCCGGTGTCCGTCCGTCCGTCTGTCCGTCCGTCTGGTGTCCGTCCGTCCGTCTGTCCGTCCGTCCGGTGTCCGTCCGTCTGTCCGTCCGTCCATCCGTCCGTCCGTCTGTCTGTCTGTCTGTCTGTCTGTCTGTCTGTCCGTCTGTCCGTCCATGTCCGTCCGTCCCGTCCATCCGAGCTCTGGCACGGAGCCAGGTGGCCGCCGGGATGCGCAAACGGACGCCGGTCGCGTCGGACTCTACAGCGCTCGCTCTTTGCTTGCGTAGGTTCGCTGTGCCAGCGTTTGCAATCATTCTGATCGACGCCGTCTCAATGGACACAGGCGTTCACGGAATACACCTTCGATTTTACAAAGGGCCCGTAAATTTAAGCGCTGGAACCCTATGGCGTTTGCGCGATGCACAAAGCGCGAGAAAATACTAACGCATGTGAACGGAGGAAGATTAGTCTCGCGTCTCGCTGCGACTCGCGGTAAAAAAATTAAAAAAGAAAACACGCAGACATTCGCTTTGTGTGTTATTCCACTGAGAGTGTAAAAGAAAAAAGACATGGCATAGTCAGTGGAACGACCACACGCTTTCGCCGAACACACTTTAGAATGTACAAAGTGCCCTTCAATTTTTTGTCACTGATCTCCGGACAACGGTCGGCGATAAGGAACGCACGAGGCGGGAGCGTTATAAACACAAATTTTATTTACACACTAATAGAAAGCACACATTATACCTGCAACCACCACAAACACGAAGAAGAAACACACTAAATTGGATCCAAGCTATAAAGAAAGTTATCACACCAGAAAAGAAAGTAAGTCGCTTGTTTTTTTTTTTGTTTTTTTTTTATTCGAAAGACTGCCCTTTGCCATAACAAACGTGCATAACACGAGAGGCTCATCACACATAAACGAACAAGTTGAACTCGTGCATAAAGTTCAACAAGGATCGGTGGAATGGTCCTCTTATCCACCCTTGTAAGTCCGGAGGGCGCCCGGGACGGTAACTGGTTGCTCTGATATGACCAAGGAGTGCTTCTTCTAGGCCCGGACACGACCAGAACAAGTGTGTCACGTCTCGCTAGTTAGTACAAAGCGTTCGTCTCTTTCAGAAGTCACGGCGTTTGGCGCCGATACATGATGAGATGAGGAGGCGTTCCGGGGGGCACTGGCCTGGTCATGGGCGTCCGAGTCGATGGGACGGACTTGGTGCGTTGTAGGACATGTGTTGGCGCGGTGGCGGAGACTTAGGGGCTCGCGGTTCGTTGACCTGGGTTGTCGCAGGTTCTTGACGTGGCCAGCGTCTCACGGGAAGAGGCTCGGTCGATGCCTACGGAGCGGTGCCGTAGGTCGGTGCGCTCGGTGCAAGAGCCGATGGCGCTCCCTGGGCGTTGCTGGTAGTTCCACGTCCAGGTCCCGTGGACGTGTCCTCGAACGGGCGGTGGCTACGGTGCGGTGCCGTAGAACATAGGAGCTCGAGTGCCGGAACACAAGCCAGTGACGCTCGTACCCTGCTCACGCGCTGACGTTCGAACACCCCCCCCCCGCCCTATGCCCACGTCATCTTCTCTTATATACCTTACACTTCGTTTTCATCGTCTTCTTCTTCTACGTCATGCCACGCTTGTCGTCTTTCTTTTCCTTTGCCTCATTTTCTTTGTCACCTCCCATATGTGACAGTGCTCCACAAATACCCGGCAAAGGAACGTGGCAATAGGTATTGCACCGACAACGACGTTCGCACCTGTACACTCAGCGCATCCCTGACACTACTAGCAGTATACTTGCTCGTGAGTCTCCGAGTTCTTTTTTTAAAGACGATAGTCTTTCTTGGGATACCTAAACGAAGAAATTTTGGTCTGTCTGTCTGTCTGTCCATCTGTCTGTCTGTCTGTTTGTCGGCACGTCGCACGATTCACCTAGCTGGCCAAAGTTTAACCCCTTGCCTTACGACCTCCAATCTTGACCGAAAAGCATGTGTTCAAAGTGGTGAGCGGGCAATTAAAAATCAAATATTACGCATACCTGAGGCACAACATCAATTCCTTAGTACCATTCACAGTGTTCCTTTAAAACAAAATCTATGGATACGTAATTATAAAGATCCTAGTGTTTATTACGTGGCGCTGAAAATGCGCCACTGTGTACAAAACAAGTCTCCGCCCAGTGATTTAACTTCCACGCTAAAGGTGCTGCCACCGGCATCAGCATAGTTCAACACAAGCCAATGTTCCCCGGTAGCGCTGTAGATGGCGTCCTCTTCTGTTTTATCAATGCCAGCCAGATGCGGCTGATTCATCGTAGAAGCGCGCTGTCTCAGGCAAGGCAAAACATATATGACCGCTTGATGAAATACGACCCACTCTACAAGACATGATCAGAGAACGCAGAGAAAAGCACCGACGACCAAATTTCAGCGGAGAAACGCCGGCGTCCGTCTAAGCGTGCCCGGAAAACGTCCGAAAAACGAGCCCAGCGGCTAGCGCAGCTATTAAATTGTGGTACTCATGCCGCTCATGCAGTGCAGTCGGCACAAGACTATCGTCTTTCGACGACATTTGCAGCGAAGCACGCAGATACGCGGCCAATTTTTTTCCCTGTGAGTCAACGCTCTTCCTAAATAAATATCGGAACGCCTTCTCTCCCCAACTACTCTCTTTAATATTTCTTAGCCTCTCTTTGAACATCCGCTTGCTCTAAGTTTCCCTCACCTCAAAACTCCAGTTCTCAATGCGTTTCTCAATTCATGCCACCAGTGAATTCCCAACTGTAAGCCCGGAAACCAATCCACCTTGAAGCACCTCGCACCTATTGTGTCCCCATAACGCTCGGTGCTTCATTATTGCAATTCTTCTTTCCCTTTGCTGCCGAGGCTCTTTCCTGTACCTCCATGCACCAATCACCCTTGTTTACCCATACTCCGAGGTACGTGCATTCGCTTACCCTCAGTATTTCTTGGCCCTGAATGGCCACCGCCTGATCATTGGGATCATTAAATACCACTAATCCACATTTTGTTATACTAAATCGTAGTGCTAGAGCTTAAGCTTTCCTCGCGCATATATCCAGCAGCCGCTTTATATAATTTCGACTGCCGCCAATAAGACAGTATCGCCAGTACAATATAAACCTGGAACCTGCTCCTCAATCGTCACGCCGGCCTGTTCGTATAACAGATTAAAACCAATGCTACTACCTTCTGGCACCTTTTCCATCCTCACCATGTAGGCCATGGTAACACCTGGAACAAAGAAGAACCCTTTATCAGCACCATACTAATGTGAATGTTCTCTTTTCTAATTATTCCTTCCAATTCTACGCAATGTATATGTATATCTCCCTCAAAAGCTTTACACAGCTATCGCCTATGCCCACTTTGAATATATATCCCACAAAATGTCCTGATTAACATTGTCATAGCCCTAGTCATGTCTTGACAAGCCGCGTACAAGGGCTTGTTTCCTATTTTAAATATTTCTTTTGACTGAACGCGGACAAATAGGTTATAGTCTTCCTGTCGTTTCGAAATTCATTCTGCAGTTCTCCCAAAATAACGTTGTGTTCTGCCATGGTTTATATTTTTAATTTTACTGCCCGCATAGCCAGCCTGTGCAGTAACGATGTAATTGTTGGCGTTCTATACGAGCGAATGTTACCCTTTTCTCCCTTGCCTTTATATATTAAGCTTCTTGTACTCTTTTGCCGACTGTCCGGTATTTGCCTGTTTTGTAAGAACCTTTTTTTACGGCTTTCAATGCTGCTTATTTAGTGTTCGTGATATGATCTGAGCAATTGTGCAAAAGCGGCTGCGGAAAATTCTGCCTTCACCACATCCTCAAGTGGATTCCATCGCTGACGTCGTGTGCCACAAAATCCACCAATCACTGCACGCTCCTGAGCTAGCAGAGCCGCAGCCGCGAGCTATGAGCTATGCTCCTGCAGCCCACCCTCATGGTCCGGCTCCACGCCCATGCGAAAACGCCACCCCGCCGCACCAGCGTCGCTCGACACCGCCGCCGCCGACGCCCTACCGTCCGCCTGTCGGCCATCGCTATGCCTCTAGGTAGACTGACCTTTAGCGAGCCCATGGAATAAGGAATACTCCGCAGAAGCTATATCGTATCCCAATGCATTGCGAAAAGTGTGGCGGAAGTGACGTCAGATTTATGGGGCAAACAAACCGATATGGGGCAAACAAAACAGCAGACGCCTCGCAGAGTGCTCTCCCCGCTGCTTCGCTTCTCATCCAATGCACATGCATAGATACGCCATCTTATTATCAGTAAGTTGTATGGAAGCAACGCTTACACAACCCTCCTCCAGATATGCAACGCGTTCTGCTTCTATAATTCCACGGGTGATCCACGTTTTGCTCTTCTTTTTGACGGAAGTGTTGTTTAGGTCGGGAGAGCAATCTTGGCAGGTTATACAATGACTAGCTAAAAAACCTTCAAATTCCTTTCCATCATGCGCGTTTCTTACATTGCTTGTATGCTCCATTAGCCTATCGTTAGCGCATCTCCCAGTTTGGCTGACGTGCACTTTTTCGCACTTAAAAGCCGGTAGATCCCACGCAGTGTGGGAATCGGTGTAATGCAAAGCAGCCAAGAAGGAGCAAATCATGCTTTACATAATTTGCATGTCATGTTTTACATGTTAGGACCTATCATTTATGTTCGTCATACAGTCACGTCACGCAATATACAATTTTGGTGTATATCAAGCTAGCGAACTCGACGAAAGCGCACCATGAGCGTGGCATGTAAATGGACGTTGTAGATGACATGCATACCAAGATTTTCGTGTTACCACCTGCCACTTATGTTCCTTATACAGTCGCGTCACTCAATACCATATTTGGTATATATCAAGTTAACGAAACGGCCGCGAGCGCGCCACGAGCGTGGAATGCAAGTCATGTCGCTCATGACATGTGATGGTTTCCATACTACCACTTGTCATTTATGTTCGTCATACAGTCATGTCACTCAATACCAAATTTGGTGTATCTCAAGCTAACGAAACGGCCGCGAGCACGCCATGAGCGTGGCATGCAAGTCATGTCGCACATGACAAGCCATGATTTCCGTATTACCACTAGTCATTTATGTTCGTCATACAGTCACGTCACTCAATACCAAGTTTGGTGTATATCAAGCTAACGAAGCGGCCTTGAGCGCGCCTTGAGCGTGGCATGCAAGTCATGTCGCACATGACAATTCATGATTTCCATATTACCACCTGTCATTTATGTTCGTCCTACAGTCACATCACTCAATCCCACATTTGGTGTATATCAAGCTAACAAAACGGCCGCGAGCGCGCCATGAGCGTGGCATGTACATCATACTTTTCATGACAAGTTAGTCATGATTTTCATAATATGACCAGCCATTTATGTTCGTCATACAGTCATGTTATGCCATACCAAATTTGGTATAAATCCCATTTAACGATACGGCGAGGAGAGCACAAAGTCATAGGCGGATAGATAGATTGATAGATAGCTATATAGATAGATAGATACATACGCTCATAGTCGCCGAAGTTCGCTAAGAAATGCTTCACATTTAAAAAGGAATTTCGTAAACCACTCCTTCTGCACAATGAATAAAGGGTCACCTGTGCTTTGTGCCACAGACCTGCAGCGTTCTCGCCTCCGGTTGTCAGTCTGCATAGCTTACACAGCATGTTTTGGTGCTGAGCATACGACTTTGACGTCGTACCGCTGGGCCACCTTTTTCAAGTTGTGCGAAAGCTTGTGCACATGAAGTATCACAGCTACCTTCTGCCTATGCGGCGTGCTGGCTTCACAAGATTGTGGGCGATGGCGCATATTCTTGAGCAGGCTCTCTGCGAATGAAATGAGGGGCTTGGGGTACTCAACATTTGTCAGCCTATCAGCTTGAAGCTCGAATGCTTCAGAAGTACAGTGTTGGCAAGATTTGCCCAGGGCGTTCTTCAGGTACGACGTGGTAATATCTTGTGTAACGAGTTCAAAGTGAGCTGACTTGAAACACAGAAGTGGTTTGTAGGCGCGTGATTCATAGCAACGGCAGACGCCAACACCTTGGAAACGAAACCGGATATCTGAAATCCAATTTGGCCTTTACTGGGAGTTGGTGCGTTAGACTGAGTGGGTTCATAACATCTAGAAACAAATCAAGCAGCACTTTGCTTTGTTGTTCAATGTCCTGTGGGTCCTAAATTTAAAACAATTAAGTAGTCATCAACCTACTTGAACACGCTAATGGCATTTTCTATCGTTGAGCGAACCGTTGATATGTCGATCGAAATGAGCAAGAACTAGGCCGCTGAGGGGACTCCTTCTGCAGGTAAGGACTCCCTTCAAACGTTATGTATGTACATTGCAAATAAGACATTAAATGTTCTGAGAAACCGTTGGCAGCAATCCCTGCACAGTTTTGAAAAGGAAGCATATTGTCAATGAAATGCTTAACGCATTCAAGTATGAGGTCATGAGGCAGATAATTAAATAAATCTTTCATGTAGATGTACAATGCCTGAAAGCACTTGTCGGCGATAGTGTGAAAAAATTATAAAACCTGGTTAGAGTTAGTCACGATGAACGGGTCGTCTATGATAAAAACCTTAAGCTGCAAAAAAAAAGCGCTATAGACTGCTGCCATGTTCCAGATTCGGAGACGCTGGTTCGAAAAGGTTCGTCAACCTTGTTTGTTTTTTGCAATAAAAATACGTTTAAAATATGTTCTTGCTCTTATCGATCGTCCTAGCCAATTCAGAAAGGTTGAACGTTCAGCACTCGTCGACGTCGTTTGTGTTCGTTCCGTCCACTGTGTATCTTTGCGCTGTAGTGTGCCATAAGTATTTACCAACAAGCCCAACTCGCCACGTTTCTTCCCGATGACTCCCGACTGAATGCTGAAGGGCGCGCTCCCGCCGATGCCGGTAGCCCGAACCAGGGGAAGTAACCGCCCCTGACTAACAAAGGATAGCCGCGCGCCAGGAGAGGCCGAAACGCGTGCGCATTTTCCGAGGTCCCGTCGTCTTCCGCCATACACCCTGCCCCTCCACCACCCCCTTCATTTCCAAAGGCACAGAAATCACACAACCGGTGGTGAACCGTCACGGGCGGAGTAGCCGTCAAGTGACAAGTGTTTTATGACCAGCCACCACCAGGCTACGCCATTGCCGGGAGGAAAGGACACAAGATTCCTGAGCAAAACCTGGCATCGCACTGCTTCTCCGGCCGCCCGAATACCCAGAGCATTTATATGAAGTGAACACGTGTCATTGCGGGAGTCGTTGAGAGTGCAAACAAAATTGATCGCTCATTTGGAGATTCCGCTAGCGATACCGCCTTGGACAGCACATCGCAAGAGCGTGCACACAAAAAAATACTCGAACCTGTAACCCAAGCGGTCGTGTAGCAAACACAAAAATACACGTACGTCTGAAGTCACATAAAATGTTTTGATTCTTCGCCGCAATTAAAATCGTCTAAGGATTTCGGGGCGCACACACAAAAGCTGCTGCATTGCAAAATGCCCATTCCCAAGCAAACTAGAGTTATTTCTACTTTATCACCTCAGCAACGCTATATACAGCTTCAATCAATGTAGATGCAATGGTTTAGGTTTTTTGTTGTTTTTATGCAGCTGCGGTGTATATCGTGGCTATATTGCACAATTAACGTTGCCTTTTTACAAGCATTGCAAGGTTCAATTTTCTTCTGTTTTGTGTTTCCTTTTCATAGAAGTATTTTCAGCAGCTCGAAAACTCAGTTGAAGACATGGTACATATTTTGTTTTACCAACATCTGTCAACCAAAGTTTGTCCAACTATTTAGCATGTATTTTGTGCGACACTGTATGCGAACTTAGTAATCAAGACAGTGTGTGGGCCATTGTTGCCTTTCTTACAGCATGAAACTAGTAGTTTCGTTTGTTGACTGAGGACAATGGGTTGTTTTTGCCACATTTATAAAACGGCGCTACGAGTATGTACGTTGGCTGGCAAGGGTATTTTATTGTTGTAGTCCTTACAAGATGGTTGTGCCAATATTATATGTTGGCTGGGAATGATGGCCATTTGTTTCCGTCCTAATATGATGGCGGTGCCAATACTGCATGTTGGTTGATTACGATGGCTCTTTGGGGCCGTCCTCGTACGATGGCGGCACCAATGTTGTATTTTGGCTGGCTACGATGGACCATTACATGCATCCTCTGCCAACATTGGTTTTGTAGTGGGATGACTGGGCCTTCATTGGGCCATCGTTTGCCAATTTATAAACAATATTGGGCCATAATGCTGTGCAGCCTGGGTATGTAGTCAAGAGTTCGACGAAAGTTCGTCTGGTCAGGTATCATGATGAGGATGTAGATGCGGTCAATGACCAAGTCAAGGTGGAAAACACAGAGACGTTTCGGAACCCATACGGGTTCCCTGTTCACACTAACAGGCGAGAGCCGATGTCACTTTTTTATGCTAAAATGTGACGTAATGAACGGGCGTAGCTGGCAGATAGATTCCCGCCTGTCCTGTTGATAGTGTCCTCAGTCGTCTGAATAAAAACAGATTCCAGAAGTAGTCTCGTGGTCGAATTCTTTTCTTTGGTTATTTAGCGGCGTTATCCCAATCAATGAAATGACCGCGATTATCCGCGTGTTCAGCTAAGGTGTTTGACGCTTTCTTGTTGTTGCCCACGTCGCTTTGGTGTTCCTTTAATCTGCTGGCGAAGTTGCCAGTTTCGCCGATGTAACTGCAACTGCAGTCTGCGCATGGCACCTTATAGACAACACCGGGATATCGCTTGCTGTCTAAGCGATCCTTCACGTTCACAAGCTGATTCCTGAGCTTGTTGGCCGGCATGTGCGCAACGCGAAGGTCATATCTTGAAAAGATACGGCTTAGGGCTTCGCTGACCCCAGGAACATATGGGATGCCAGCGCGTCTTTGAAACGACCTGGCCAGGGAGAGCTTGGATGGAGGACACGATCTTCAACCATCCTAATAAACTTCTTTGGGTACCCGTTCGTCAATAGTTCTCGATGTATTGTTTGAAGATCTTTCCTCACTGCATCGCAGCTTGAGCAAATGCGTGTTGCCCGCGTCACCAGGGAAGAGACAACGGATTGTTTGTAGCAGGCTGGGTGGCACGAATTGAAATTCAGGTAGTGTCCGGTATGCGTCGCTTTGCTGTGCACAGCAAACGAAAGGCTAGTTCCGGTACGGCTCAACCTGGGCATCGAGGAAAGGAATGCTGCTGTCACACTCATATTCTGCGGTAAACTGTATGACGGCTTCTACACAGTTGAGAAGACGGAGGAGCCGTGGGGCATCACTCTTATTGACAATGCAGAAGCAGTCGTCCACGTAGCGGACGAATATCTTGGGCTTGGGAACAAAGTCGGCGAGCGCCTTCTGTTCAATGACCTCCATGACCAAATTGCCCGTAGTAACGGAGATGGAAGCCCCCATGGCAGTTCCGTGGATCTCCTTGTAACGCTGCTCGCCGTAGGTGAAGTACGTGTTGCTTAGACAAAATTCCAGTAACTCACACAAGTCCGCTACCTCCAAAGGTGTGCGCTCCGCGAGCGTTTCGTCCAAAAACACGACCTATCTGCATGTTGCTACGGCCAAGTCGACAGGGACCGAAGTGAAGAGGGATTTGACGTCGAAGAACACCATTACGTCGTCTTCATCCACGGCAATGTCGCGCACTCTTTCCACGAAAGCTGAGGAATTGGCAATGTGTGTAGCTGTTTTTCCGGCGAGCGGGCCCAAGACTTGGTGTAGGTAACCCGAAAGTCGGTGCAGCGGTGACCTTCTGAAGTCGACGATGGGCCTTAGCGGAACGCCTGATTTGTGTATTTTTGGTAGGCCGTAAATTGCGGGTGCAGATCCATAAGTACACAGGAGGCGATAGTAAAGGTGCTTCTGCTGAGGCGGTACGAATTGAAAAATCTTCGAGAGGAGTTTCTGCAGTTTCGTTTGAAGGCTTTGTCGTGGGATCTCTACGCATCGCCACGTAAGTATCGTTGTCCGAGAGCGACTCCATCATCATCCCACCGTACTCACATCTGTTGAGTACCACGACGGCGTTTCCCTTGTCCGCAGGAAGTATGGCAATGGAGGTATTGTTACGGAAGCCCTTGATGGCCTCTTTCTCAGTCGGTGAAGAGCGGGCAGGAGGGCCCTGGGTCCGCCACTTTGAGAGAACACCGACAGCGCGCGTGCGAGCTTCGTCCCTTACTCCGGGAGGAAGCTGTGTGACGGCTCGCTCCACGGCGCAGATCACTCTCGTCGGATTTGGTGAGGCGCCAGAATTGAAATTTAATCCTTTGCGTGGGACGGCCACTTCCGATGCAGTAGGTTTGTACGAGGACAGGTTGAGAACGGCGGCTTTAGTTTGGGCGTAGTCCTGCGTACGGAGTGCGTCCAGTTTGCTTTCTTGCGACTTTCTGCAGTTGCGTTCCCTAGCGTCGCCATAAAGTTGGCGTGAAGCTGTACGTCTGTGAAGTCCACAGCAATGACTCGTTCTAGCTGACGCCTTGCGAAGAACGTTTTTGTTTCCGAATTCTTGATTGTCTGTCGGCATACTTGGACGCGTGCTGACACTAACTTCTTCTCAGCTTGTCGAATTATCTTGTGGCCTCACGCTGACGCTACCGCTGCCTTCAAGCGTAGACTTTTTGCCACAAGGCCTTCCACTTTGCATGCCTGGTTGAACGACAAATGACACTTGAAGGCAGCTATTCTTGATGTAAGCGACACGAACTGGAGAATCTTCGTTACGACGTCTTGTCCGTACTTAGTTCTGTATGATATGTAGTCAAGAGTTCGGCGAAAGTTCGTCTGGTCAGCTATCATGATGAGCATGTAGATGCGGTCACTGACCAAGTCAAGGTGAAAAACACAGAGACGTTTCCGAGCCTATACGGGTTCCTTGTTCACACTAAACAGGCGAGAGCCGATGTCGCTTTTTTATGCTAAAATATGACGTAATGAAAGGGCGTAGCTGGCAGGTAGATTCCCATCTATCCTGTTGATAGTGTCCTCACTCGTCTGGATAAAAAAATTACACCATCTCCCGCTAAAGGGAACCATGTGTAGATGTGAAGCAGGGGGGCGCTAACGCTTACACTGGCGGTGGCGTTGACGCTGGCGCTCATCGCAGCGTTGCGCAGGTGAGCACGCAGTGATGGAGTGGTGTTTCCTACTGGAACATGCCAATCGCTGCTAATGGGCAATGAGAGACAGAAGACTCCGACTGGATACAGAGACCCGCAGTCCGCTTTTAGTTAACGTGCACGCTGCGAATTTTTATTGTTCAACAACGCACTGGAGAAATCTCCCACCGGCACCACCTTGCAGGTCAAAATCTATTGTCATATATACGGAGTGGCCAGTGAACGGTTGTGCAGCGCGAGCAGTCAGTTTTTAGGGGCGAAGCTCCTTATGCCGTGGGTCGTGCGTCCCACGTTTTGTAGTAGCCACCTGCGTGATGACGATGACGATCGCGATGCCATACAACACATGCAATCGCGATATGGTCTCACATGCACATCGTTTGACTACATGCAACCAACCACCATCACGTCTTTGCCGTGGGTCGTGCGTCCCTTGTAGTTTGTAGTACGTAGTAGCCACCTGCGTAACCAGCAGTATCTCCCTGTGTGATGACGATGACGCTGCCATCACGGCACACCACATGGAATGTACGCACTATGCGTCATAACGATGACGCTGATGACGATGACGATCGTCGCGATGCCATACAACACATGGCATCGCGAAATGGTCTCACATGCATATCGTTTGACCACATGCAACCAACCACCATCACGTCTTTGATGATGTACCTCCGGAGCTTCGTCCACTCATCATCATTCACTCCGCGGATATGCTGTGATTTTTTTTCAACCAAGAAACTCGCTAGCAGACGCTGCCTGCGTCGGCATCGCGAGGCGAGAGAGGGGGGAGCGTAGGAGAGAGAGGAGGGGACGCGCATGCGCAGTGGGAGTTTGGACGCCGCGGGCAGGGATGCCTAGAGGAGCGAGGGGGGGAACGTAGGAGAGGAGAGAGAGGGGGGACGCGCATGCGCAGTGGGAGTGTGGACGCCGCGGGCAGAGATGCCTAGAGGAGAAAGGGGGGAGCGTAGGAGGGGGAGAGAGGAGGGGAGGCGCATGCGCAGTGAGGGTGTGGTTGCCGCGGGGAGGGATGCCTAGAGGAGAGAAAGGGGGAAAGGAGGTTTTTTTATTTTTTTAAGTGTTTGCGCATGCACAGTAAGGGAGGCCACGCGGCACACCACCACCACCACCACCACCGGATTAAGCTTCGCCATAAGATGCTTCACACCTATAACAGATTCCAAAAGTAGCCTCGTGGTCGAATTCTTTTCTTTGGCTAATATAGGGGCGTTGTCCCAATCGATGAAATGACCGCAATTATCGGCATGCTCAGCCAAGGTGTTTGACATTTTCTTGTCGCTGCCAACGTCCCTTTGGTGTTCCTTTAATCTCCTGGTGAAGTTGCCAGTTTCGCCGATGTAACTGCAACTGCAGTCTGCGCATGGCACCTTATAGACAACACCGGAATATCGCTTGCTGTCTGAGCAATCATTCACGTTCACAAGTTGATTCCTGAGCTTGTTGGCCGGCATGTGCGCAACGCGAAGGTCATATCTTGAAAAGATACGGCTTAGGGCTTCGCTGACCCCAGGAACATATGGGACGCCGGCGCGTCTTCGAAACGACCTGCCCTGGGAAAGCGTCAAACACCTTGGCTGAGCACGCCGGTAATCGCGGTCATTTCATCAATTGGGACAACGCCGCTATAATAGCCAAAGAAATGAATTCGACCACGAGACTACTTTTGGAATCTGTTTTTATTCAGACGACTGAGGACACTATCAACAGGACAAGCGGGAATCTACCTGCCAGCTACGCCCGTTCATTACGTCACATTTTAGCATAAAAAGCGACATCGGCTCTTGCCTATTTAGTGTGTACAAGGAACCCGCATGGGTTCCGAAACGTCTCTGTGTTTTTCACCTTGACTTGGTCAGTGACCGCATGTACATCCGCAGCCTGGGTATGTATACGCCTGATCATGAGTGTGCAAATTGTATTACGTGCACCACTGCTGACCGCGTTTCACTCAGCATCAGTAGCACATGTAACAATTTTTATTGTCTAACCTGGATATATCGAATTCGCAAGAAACGGAAAACTGTTTGACATATCCTACAATTCAACAGAAACATTTCAAACAATTGGCAATAATTTTCGGTGCGAGTTTCTTTGCGCGAGTTGGCTTCACGGTAATATATGGGATTTCGTTATTTTTCTTTTAGTTTAAATTTTCCCTGTTTGTTGATAGGGTTATATGATCAAACATACAGTATCTAAGTAAACAGCGCCTGGAAATCTTCATACGCAGCTGTGCGCACGTAACATAGCCCATAGGATGACATAGCCCAAGAAGGGAAATATGGGCTAGTTCATGATAGTTCATTTTACTGCGAAAGCTGTTGTGAGATCACAACAGCCTATTTTGGTACCGTAGTTGTCCGACGCCGCCACCCGTGTCCGTAACAGCTATCGCACCAAACAAGAGAAGAGAAATGAGAAAAAGAAAAGCATGCAGGCTTGGATTACATTTCAACCCGGGTTCTGTGCGTGGCATCCGAATATTCTACCCCTATAAGCCATGCTCGTGCTTGCCGTTGCTTTGCAAAACGACCCTGGACAATTGTTGTGTCGGTAAGGGAATCGCGTTTACAGAAGTAATATGGCGTGGTATAACAGTAAAATAACAACTCGGCGTCCCACAAAGGGTAATTGCATAAAGAGTGGGTTGTCTGAAGCTTCCAACCTATTACAAACGGCTCAATCATAATTTCTCAGCCATAATTATTCATCGTCATCAGCCACAGCACAAACTACGGCATCCCCGACAAGTGAGTTTCTCCACGGGCGCCGGCAGGCGGGAAAATGACTCGTTGTGTGTTGCCTATTGGTCATGGTGGGGCAATTGAGGGGCTGGCGAAAATTTTGGAGCGCTCCTGCCTCCCCATGCATCGCTCCAGCGCCACCCCTGAGCTGACCCGGGAGAGGAAGGAAACGACACGAGCGCTCGTGTAGTTTCCTTCTTTCAACTTCGTCCTCGTCTGTTTAGCAAGTTGTCCATAGCTTAGTCATGTATACTACTCTATAGGAAGAGGGTAAGGATGAGGGAACGGAGGAGGACAAGGCCACCAATTCAACTGTTTCCAGAGTCTTCGCACCCATATTGCGCAGATGGCCCATTTTTGCTGTTCTGCTCTGAGTAGGGACACGCGGCGTCACGGCTTGCTGATGGAGCCTGTTTTACTTCGCTTATAATGTTTTATGACACCCGTGACTGTGGTCTTTCCCTTCCGGCGTTCTTAGTTCCTAAGTCGGTTACGTCGGCTACCAATATCGTCAACGTTAATTGTCAGGATAGCGTAGATTTAGATGAGTGAGTACTATAACCTGACAATTCCGGGAGCTGGTATGTATTCATCATTTTGAAATGGTACCAAAGAATGGAACGAAATCACTGATTAAAACAGACAGAAGCTAAGACTTTCATCTGAACTTCATTCGCTTGTGTCAGATATTCATGTACCCACGCGTAGTTACGCAAAACAGAAGCACATCAAAATACGTATATGCTGTTAAAGACCTTCTTGTTCTTCGGAGTGCGCTAAAATATACGACTAGGAATTTCCACTCGTGCATGCCACCTGCTCCTGCCCATCTAGCTTGTATATGAGCCAGATGACAAGGAAAAGTTGTACACAGTAGACGTGACTCATTTAACACCTGGGGATCTATGCTTCACGCTGCCGTATGTCATATTTCGACCTTTATTTCAACTCTGCATTTGTTTTCTTAGAAGCCCACAAAGTCATCACTTTCACCGCATCACAACCGGCTACGTTTTTCCCTTCATAAAGAGTGCGTGATCATTTGCCACTGCAGCGGTTTTTCTTCTTCCTTTTTAAATTTTTCCATTTATCATCCTCTCTCCTCTTCGATTTTATCGCTTTAACTTAGACTCTGATTAAAAAAAAGGGGTCCACTGACTTTTGTTTGCCGCACGCGTGACTCTCCCATGTGCAACCATGTTTAGAGAGGCACGTTGACTCTGTTTAGAAGCGTCATGGGACGCATGACTTTACAAAGAAGGCTTAGCGTGTCTGTGTAAAGAGAGTTATACGTACAAGGTTTCTGCTCAAGAGAATCAACATGTCCATCTACAGATAGTTATACATGTGAGAGTCACATGTGCAGCAAAAAAAAAGTCAAATGACCTTTTTTTCTTTGAATGTACAAATGAACAATTTATCTGAGACTCGGCGCTGCTTTTCACGTTTCATTCACTGCTCTCGTCCTACTCTGGCACTGTTTGAACATGATGAAAGTGTCTTAGTCGTCAGTGGTTTCCTCCCCGAACTTGGCGTACATGTTTTTATTGGTCAATAAGATTTGATTTACTTCCTTCCTTTGAGCTATGAAGAAGCACGTTCTTCGTCTCTACTCTAAGGAACTCTATGAAACTACCCGGATTGAGAGACAGCTAAACCAAACGAAGCGAACCGCGTTCAAGCCTCTTGAATGCGCTTTTGGTCTTTCTCTTAAATTTGATAACACATGTTATCAAGCTCCTTTATTACGGCCTTATTCGTGGCAGTGATCAATATTGGAAAGAACTTACGACCAAAGAGAACGCACCAAGCAAAATATAATATAGCTATTTTTTTACCAGGGTACTAAACTTCGTTTTACATAGGTATCATGGAAATAGTGCAAGTCATTTTATTACCATACACGCTCTGTTATGTTTCACTTTATTTGCTCAATGTCCGCCTTGCAAATATTTGTGAAAGAGCGATAATTTATCCGATCGAAAACAGTGATTGCTGTAGAAGCTTCAAGAACCAGCGATGGTCTTGTCATTAAAATCAGAACGCATTAAAATTTTTACAGAAGTGTTGCTTCTAAAAGCTCCTAATATCTAGGGCACCTTCATCATTTGCAGTACTGCGTTATTTTTCGATACACTGCTGGCCAGACTGTCAAGACCTGTGCACTTGAACGCCTCACAATGCGGAATTTCCTCGGGAGCATATTGCTTTTGTTGCTGAGTGTTCTCCTTTGTGGCAAGAGGTAAGCGTTCTCTGCACAAAATATCGGTCTCATAGGTGCCCCATATATAATCGTGATTCGGCAAAACTACATAATCCATAGAATGAAATATCCACGCATCTCCACGAAGTGAATCATGACGTGGGGGGCGAAGCTAAGTCCTAAGGTCCACAATGTCTACGTTGAAGTCGCCGACTAGTATGAAGGGTTTGTGATTGTCCGGTATGTTATACTGTTGTGTCACAATTATGACTGATATCAGTCCATTGTTAAACGCATTTTTTGTGTCTCACAAATGTTACCCGAGTGTTGTCCCATATAATGTAAATTGAGCGACTTAAAGTAACATGAAGAGTCGACGACAGAGCTAGGTCCTAAGATCCAAAATGTCTACGTTGAAGTCGCCGACTAGTATAAATGATTTTGCTTGTAGGAGTTTTATATTGCTACGGTACAGTTACGCTTGATATTAGTGTATTGTTAAGCCTTTTTTGTGTCTGAAATATCGTACGTTACCTGAGCGTTGCTCCATATAATGTTGCTGTGACAATGGACACCAGACAAGCCTCGCCCTTAAGGTGTTTCCCTCCTAAAATAAAATTTTGTTCCTATGTTATTAGGCCGTAGTGGCGGACAAACGGAACTTGTCGCGCTTGGTGCTGTCCCATCGAGCTCAAAAAATACCCGAAAGCATAGCGTCAAGTTCACTGTCGTTGCACTCAGTCGTGGCCCATGGGTGTACTTATTGGTTCTACCGAGGGGAGTAGGAGGTACGTAGAGAGAAGGGATATGTTGAAATAAAAAATTCACATTTCCACGAAGTGAATCATGACGAGTGGGCGAAGCATTGGGGATCGTTCTTACCGTAAATCACCCGGGAAATTGCCCAGTCGCGCATCTAAATGAGTGGCAACGCGTGCGTACAGTATATAGAAATGTGTTCTTGCCGTTGAGTCGCCGCTTTCCGCGTCGTCAACTCTGGGGTAGCAGCTGGTGATCAGCGCTGGCCGTTTTGCCTTTCGCGGGCGAAAGCGGGTTCACGATCGTTTTCATCCATAGCAGAAAGAGAATGTGTGGTCTGGGACGCGCTTACTAGATGCAAAGCATCTTATGCTCGGGGCTATGTCCGTCCCGCGTCCGTCCCGCGTCCAGCCACTTTCATGAAGTAGGCAAGCACCTACTATGCGAACCAGAACACTGTAGTACAATATAAGGCCGTCAACCACCACTACAGTCACCAGAGTCATGGCCGAGAACACAGAGAAGCTGCTTAGCAATGGCTAGGCAGGGGGTGTCTGTCGCCTAGGTTGACCCCATTCCTTGATCTTGCTTGCATGTGTTTGGAGGGGGCTTAGTCCGTCCCTCCTTCCCGCGTCCCACACCACCACAGCGCATGCGCGTCCTCTCCTACGCTCACTCCCTTCCTCTACTCTACGGAGCGGCCCCCCGCGTCCCACACCCCCCCACAGCGCATGCGCGTCCCCTCCCATATTCTCTCCTACGCTCACCCCCTTTCTCTACTCTAGGAATCGTCTACTCTACGGAGCGACGCCCGCGTCCCACAACGCATGCGCATGCTCTCCCCCCTCTCTCCTACGCTCAGCCCCTTTCTCTGCTGTAGGAATCCTCTACTCTACGGAGCGGCGCCCACGTTCGACATCCCCACACCGCATGGGCGTCCCCTCTCTCTCTCCTCTCCTACGGTTCTCCCCGTTCTCTCCTCTAGGAATCCTTTACGGAGCGGCGCGCGACACGTGGTGCGACAGCTGCATACTCCGCTGGGGGGCACCACGGTAGTTCCGCGGTATAAAAATGACGGAGCACGCCTCATTCTCTCTCCTGTGCAGCGCCGTGATTAGCGCCCAGGCCACTGCCGCGAAACGAGAGCGGCGACGTTTCTCCTGCTCAAGCTAACCATCTCCCCGCTGCTTCGCATCCACACATGGTTCCCTTTAGCGGGAGATGGGGATGTTTTAAATGCGAATGCATTTCATAGTCGGGCTATGTCAGGCATCCGGCGTCGTGCGGCGTTGCCGTTGTCCGCGGCAGGTGTTATCTCTCCGCTCTCACTCCCTCTCCCATAGCAACAGCTGCGGGCGCGCGCGCTTATCCTCGTCCCTAGCAACCGGAGCAGGTGGGGCGGGCGGAGTATCGGAGAGTGAGTGGAGAGGAGGAGCGCGCTCTGACGCGTGAGGGCGCTCGCATCGCGGGAGCTCGGCGGAGCTATATATGAAAAAAAAGAAAAAAAAAGAAAAGAATTGAAAACACAGAAAAAGCAAAAAAAAAACAACAGGCGCTGCGCCGTGCTCCCGACCGGGCTGCAGGAAATTAGGCGCCTTTTCCTTCTTCGAACCACAACCACCATATATAAATGGAGTGAAGCGCGCGCGAAATGCATTCGCGTTTCCTCACGATTCCCTTCGGGGAGGTGGGGGGCATTTTTAGATGTGAAGCATCTTATGGCGAAGCTTAATCCGGTGGTGGTGGTGGTGGTGGTGTGCCGCGTGCCCACCCTTACTGCGCATGCGCAAACCCTTTAAAAAAATAAAAAACCTCCTCTCCCCCTCTCTCTCCTCTAGGCATCCCTCCCCGCGGCAACCGCACCCTCACTGCGCATGCACCTCCCCTCCTCTCTCCCCTAGGCATCCCTGCCCGGGGCGTCTACGCTCTCCCACTGCGCATGCGCGTCCCCTCCTCCCCTCTTACACTCCCCCCCTCTCTCCTCTAGGCATCCCTGCCCGCGGCGTCTACACTCCCACTGCGCAATGCGCGTCCCCCCCTTTCTCTCCTCTCCTACGCTCCCCCCCTCTCTCCTCTAAGCATCCCTGCCCACGGCGTTCACACTCCCACTGCGCATGCGTGTCACCCCATCTCTCTCCTCTATCAAAACGGCAAGCTGGGCGAGTTGGTAGTTAAACATGGTTATATGAGGGCAGCGCGACCCGGACTTAGGACTGAGAGACACGTACACAAACGAGCGCTACTGACAACTGATTTATTTCATCACACATGCAGTAAATAAGTACACACAATAAAAGTGATCACGTGGCGCGTATATGTCGTGATAGGGAATCATTTGATTACATGTTTCAAGAATTGCAACTCTTTATCATGCAGAGCAACCGAAGTCTGGCTGACGCATGCGCCCTGATTTACATGTATGTGGTATGCTTCCACGATTTCGCGAAAGGTTTGGTTAAAATTGCTGTATAATACCTGTGTTTTATAAAACAATGGTTCACAATGGCACGTTCTGCAATGCATAGCTAAATTCGTGCTGGCGGAATTCTTGACAGCTGTGTGGTGCTCCCTGAGGCGAACATTAATGCACCGTCCTGTTTGTCCCAAAATACTTCTTTCCACATGACAGTGTAATTGCATACACCACCCCCATTGTGCAATGCACGAACTGCATTTTGTGCTTCATAGTACATGTTTCTTTGCACGCCGATCTAGGTTTATTTACCAGATTACACATCTTATTCAATGAATAAGATGTGTAATCCGCCGATCTAGGTTTATTTACCAGATTACACATCTTATTCACATCTTATTCAAAGTAAGAAACTCGGAAGACGTCGTCGATTTTCTACGCGCAAGTGAACTTCAATCATGCACAGCGTTCAGTGTCGATGTTAAGGATTTATATTATTCTCTTCCGCAAGATCAACTGATGAACGTTGTGAAAGAATGTATCATGGATAACGATGAGCTAGAGTTTAGAAATGCGAGCGGAATTTCTGTTGATAGCTTTGTCGAGCTGTTGTTTTTCTACCTACGCTCTACTTTTATTGTCTGGGATGGGAACGTCATGGTTCAGAAGCAGGGGGTGTGCATAGGCTCCCAGGTTGCCCCAATACTTAGTGAGATTTTTCTTGGCCGGGTTGACCGAGCACTCGAGGGAACTTTGGCAACAACCGTGGTTAAGTGCTTCAGGTTTGTTGACGACTACCTGATAATCATCAGGTCGCAGGCAGTCCTTAGGAAGGTTACTGATATTCTCGCCTCGTTCAAAAAAGGAAGCATTGGGTCTCAGCTTCACCCATGAGATGCCGACTAACCAAAGAATACAGTTTTTAGACTTGCAGTTAACATTCACAGATCATCACATATGCTGGCAGTATCAACCCAGATCGAATAAACCGATTTTGAATTACGCTTCAGCGCATTCGAAGCTGGTAAAAAGAGGCATAGCTACGACATGTTTAGGATCCGCTATCAAAAAGTCTTGCCCCCCACCTTGCCAGTCTGAGCTTTTCGCAACAGCTCGACCATCTTAAGAACGCCGGTTTTCCTGCAAATCACACTTATCTCGGTATGTGAACAGCTTGTTAAAAAGATTAAGAAAGTAGTACCTCATCAGCCACAGGTTCAAACTGAAAAGAAGTTTGCAGTAATCCCATACGTTCATCAGGTTGCCCATGGAATAAAAAAGACAGCAGGGAGATACGGCGTGCGGGTGGTCTTTTCCGCCAACAATTCATTGAATAAGATGTGTAATCTGGTAAATAAACCTAGATCGGCGTGCAAAGAAACATGTACTATGAAGCACAAAATGCAGTTCGTGCATTGCACAATGGGGGTGGTGTATGCAATTACACTGTCATGTGGAAAGAAGTATTTTGGGCAAACAGGACGGTGCATTAATGTTCGCCTCAGGGAGCACCACACAGCTGTCAAGAATTCCGCCAGCACGAATTTAGCTATGCATTGCAGAACGTGCCATTGTGAACCATTGTTTTATAAAACACAGGTATTATACAGCAATTTTAACCAAACCTTTCGCGAAATCGTGGAAGCATACCACATACATGTAAATCAGGGCGCATGCGTCAGCCAGACTTCGGTTGCTCTGCATGATAAAGAGTTGCAATTCTTGAAACATGTAATCAAATGATTCCCTATCACGACATATACGCGCCACGTGATCACTTTTATTGTGTGTACTTATTTACTGCATGTTTGATGAAATAAATCAGTTGTCAGTAGCGCTCGTTTGTGTACGTGTCTCTCAGTCCTAAGTCCGGGTCGCGCTGCCCTCATATAACCATGTCTCTCCTCTACTACGCTACCCCTCTCTCGCCTCGCGACGCCGACGCAGGCAGCGTCTGCTAGCGAGTTTCTTGGTTGAAAAACCGACTGCTCGCGCTGCACAACCGTTCACTGGCCACCCCGTATATATGGCAATGGATCTTGACCTCCAAGGTGGTGCCGGTGGGAGATTTCTCCTGTGCGTTGTTGAACAATAAAAATTCGCAGCGTGCGCGTTAACTAAAAGCGTAGTGCGGGTCTCTGTATGCAGTCGGAGTCTTCTGTCTCTCATTGCCCATTAGCAGCGATTGGCATGTTCCAGTAGGAAACACTGCTCCATCACTGCCTGCTTTGCGCCTCCCCAGTTTTCTCTCCTGCGCAACGCTGCGATGAGCGCCAGCGTCAACGCCGCCGCCAGTGTAAGCGTTAGCGCCCGCTGCTTCACATCTACACATGGTTCCCTTTAGCGGGAGATGGTGTAATTTTTTTTTAAAGACGATAGTCTTTCTTGGGATACTTGAACGCAAAAATTTTGGTCTTTCTGTCTGTCTGTACGTAACCCGATTCAGCTACTCGGCCAAAGTTGAACCACTTTCTGAACGCCCAGCCATCTTGAACTGGTGTTTGCCTTCATACTTGTGAACATATTCGATCAAAAAGCAAATACTACGCATACCTGAGGCGCAACATTAATATGTTAGTGTCAGGTCGTGTGTTCTTTTATTAGAAAATACATAGGTACGCAATTCTAAAGACCCTAGTGTTTTATCAATGCCAGCCAGATGCAGCCAATTCAACATAGAGTAGGCGCTGTCTGAGGTAAGGCAAAACATAGTAGTACGGCCGGCACAAGACTATCGTCTTTCGACGACATTTGCAGCGAAGCACGTAGATACGCGGCCAATTTTTTTCTTCATCGTCATCGTTATGAAGTATAGTGGATACATTTTATGTGCTGTGCCGTGATGGCAGAAAGAGAATGTGGGGTCTGGAACGCGCTTATTCTTTATCATGATCAGCCTCATCGTCCTGGCGTGTAGCACTCTGAAGCACGGTTTAGAAAAACGCAGAGTGGTTTATTCATACGTGCACGCCATTCTCAGAACTACTTCTTCCTCCTCCTTCAGCAGAACCCCACCACTAGTTCACGCCCCAAGTTGTGCGCCAGAAGAAATGTCCGCCACAGGTTTCCCCCCCCCCCCCCACCTGCGGACAAGTGGCCATTGGCACTTGAAGAGGTTGTCAAACGGAGCAGCTGTTGATAGTGGGTGCTCGCTTGATCCTTTCGATTGTGACTGTGTCTTCGCGCCCGTTGCGCAGGATTGTAAAATGATGTTCGGAACGTTTTATGACTGAGAAATGACCATCATAGCGAGGCTGAAGAGCCCGACGAGGCGGGTCAACACGGACGAAAACGTGTGAGGATGTCTGTAGGTTTGACGGCAGAAAAACATCGTGCTTATCCATGCGAGCCGAAGTTGGTGATGGGCGAAAGTTTTAACGCGATAGCGTTAAAGAGCTCGTTTCGCAGAAATTCCGGCGTCGGCGTCGGCGTCGTTGGTTGTGAGCGAAAAATCATCATCTTGTCCATGACCGAAACATCGAGACAGATGCAAGTAAAATAAATAATAAAAATTTCCCGGTCCGAATGAGGATCGAACCCAGGTCGTCGGCGTGCGAAGCAGGTGTTCTACCACACAGCCATGCTTCTGCTTGGAATTAACGTATAAAATAACTTCCTCTGCTTGGAAATACAGTGAAAATAACTTTCATGCTTTACAAACACACGCGTCCTGTATACAGGCGTCACAATACAACATGTAATATCGCAGCAATATTGCGTGGTACAAGCATGCATTTTCATCGGCCGTCAGGAGATGTGAATATCATAGCGACGTTGTGGTTCAAAGGCGCCCACCCATTACACAAGGCACACACGTTACTGCGCGTATTCCCTTAAGACCACGTAGTGGGTGCATAGCAAATTCGAAAACATTTCCCTCGTTTCCTGTGCATAACTGCTCGTGGTTTAATGCATTCTACCCATTACATAGTATGCACTAAGTGATTGAAGTACGCACTAGGGACAGGATATCGCTATCGCGTTCAAGTCTTAAAGGCGAAGCTTAAGGGTCCCCCCAATTTTTTGCATGTAGATTCGCAGACGCTGGACGAAAGAAGATGGATCCGAAACACACTGTGTAGTTACGGGGTTGACGAGGTCACCCGCCAAACGGAGTGTGCAGCCATATACCATCTCAGCTACAGGGAGCAGGAAAGTTCTGGTCGGAGCGTTGACCAAAGGCCGAGCAGCACGATGGGGAGATGTGATACCCAATCTTCGGCATGAGGCTGAGAAGGCGAGTGCGGCTTTCAGATGCCGATGTAGTCTCTCTACGATGTCATTCGATGCAGGATGATACGCAGTGGTGCGAATGCGCGCATAACCCAGAAGAGATGTCACAGAGGTGAAAAGTGCGGACTCAAACTGTCTGCCTCTATCAGTAGTCACCGTTGATGGCACGCCCACAGGGCTAATCCAGGTAGACAGAAAAGTACGAGCAACTGTCTCCGTGGTGATGTCAGGCATTGGAGCTGCTTCAGGACACATTTGTGTACCTATCAATACACTTTTTGATCAGCTCACAGCGCAACATCAAGACGAAGACGTAGAAGAAGAATGTGACAACACCAGCGCTGACATTCTTCTTCTACGTCTTCGTCTTATGTTGCGCTGTGAGCTGATCAAAATGAACTACACCCAACTAGCCCAGATTTCCCTTCTATCAATACACGTAAGCAAATACGTATATCCACGGCATGGTGGCAAAGGCCCAACGATGTCCAGATGGATGGTGTCGAACCGTGCATCAGGCAGCGGGAATTTTCCCCATGGAGGCTTGGTGTGACGTTGCACCTTAATACGCTGACACGTTGTGCAAGTGCGAACCCAGTCACGAATGTCAGCGCGTATGCGCGGCCAGACATAGCGTTCTGTGACCAGGTGTTGCGTAGTTCGTACGCCTGGATGGCAGATTGAGCGCAGGGTATCAAAAACAGCACGACGCAGATCTGAAGGAACATAGATGCGAGTACAGTTGTGTGAAACATCGCACCAGAGCGTGACGTCGTGGTCGGGAAAGTTAACTTGCTCTAGTCGGAGGGATGTAGATGATCGGACTCGTGGAAGCTCATCCAATGCTTGTGCCTCGGCGAGTGAAGACAAGGAAAGGTTGATGGGGCTTGTGGCGTTGACGGTGATGTGACTAAGAGCGTCCGCTGCACTGTTAAGGCTGCCTTTGACGTAGCGTATGTCTGTTGTGAACTCGGCAATGAAAGCGAGGTGCCGAAGCTCTCTAGGAGTATGGGTGGCACTGCAGGAGCGTAAAGCCGAAACAAGTGGCTTGTGGTCGGTGAGAATGGCAAATTCTCGCCCTTCGAGAAATTACCTGAAGTGCTTCACCGCAAGGTAGGCCGCGAGGAGCTCCCGTCCGAAAGTACTGCATCGGCGCTCAGTGTCGCGTAACTTTCGGGAAAAGAAAGAGATAGGAGCCCATGCACCATTCATCCATTGACGAAGAGAGGCTCCAACTGCTTCTGAGGAAGCGTCCACCATGAGGCTAGTGGAAGCAGTTGGTGAAGGGTGGTGTAGGAGAGTGGCTTTGGCGAGCTTGGTCTTAACGGCGGCGAAGGCTTCATCAGCGACCGTGTCCCAGGGAAGAGCGGCCGACTCAGCTTTTGAAGTAGACAGTAGTGCTTCAAGAGGCCTCAGCAGTGTAGAGCATGTCGGGATGAAACGGCGATAAAAATTTACGAGTCCGAGAAAACGTCGCAGACTGCGTGCAGACGTTGGTGGGGGGTAGTCGATGATAGCCACAGTTTTGTCAGGTAGATGAGTGATGCCATCTTTTGTGATGCGATGTCCGAGGAATGCGATCTCGGAGACGCCAAACTGGCATTTTTCAACATTTATGACCAGATCGTAGTCCCGAAGTCGATTGAAAAGTTGACGTAGATGTGCCTTGTGTGTTTCGGCGTCCTTGCTGGCGACGAGATCATCTATATAGGCGAAACAAAACGTAAAACCTCTGGTGACTTCGTCTTTAAAGCGCTGAATCGTCTAAGCTGCGTTGCGCAAGCCGAAAGGCATTCTTAAATATTTAAAAAGGCCGAAATGGGGTAGTTATAGCAGTTTTGGGGATGTCAGAAGGCTTAACGGGAATCAGGTGATAAGCTTTCACGAGGTCAATCTTCGAATATACTGTTGTGCCGGTTAAAAAGGCAGTGCAGTCCTGAATATTTGGTAACGGGTATCGGTCTGGAGCGGTGACCGCATTGAGTCCGCGCTAATCACCACAGGGCCGTCAGTCGTTGTTCTCCTTGGGAAACATGTGCAGCGCCGACGACCACGAGCTTGATGACGGGCGAATAATCTTCAATTGCAACATGTGCTGAAACTCATTGCGAGCAACTCGAACTTTATCAGGACCGAGTCGGCGAGGGCGGCACTGAACAGGTGGTCCTGTGGTAACGGTGCAATGGGACACAGAGTGCTTAGGGGGCTTATCCATCGGAGACTGTGTTGTAATCTCCGGAAACTCGTCGATTACAGCTGTATACGGCGAGGTAGGCAGCTTCACGAAAGGGGGGGTTTAGGGCCGTGGCTTGTGACAGAAAACCGTTGACCGACAAACCGGTAATGTCATCCACCAGGCGACAGCGGCTATACACACCAGCAGATGAAAATGTCTCAACAAATCGGCTCCTAAGATGGCATAGCGGACGTCAGCTATCGAAAATAGCCATTGTAACCTTCTCTTGAGGCCGAGATCGAGGGAAGAGACTTCTGTCCGGAAGTAGCGATGACAGAAGAGTTGATCGCTTGTAAAGGAGCTGACTTTTCGCGGAGACACCGGTCAGCCTTGGAAGCAGGAATTATGCTGACCTCTGCCCCAGTGTCCACCAGCAAGCGTAGTCCTGTGGTTCGGTCGCTTATGTAGAAGAGGCGGCTTGATGATTGGCCGTGATCGCCCGCCGCTGTTATTGACGATCCGCCTGAGCGTTTCCCATGCGCCACGAACAGGGTGACAGACACCGACGAGCCGCGGCACGAAAACGTCGGTGATAGTAGCATGGCTTCTGTGTTGGAAAACTGCGCTCAGGCTGGTGGAGTGGTCGTGTCGGAGAAGGCGACGTGACAGGCTGTCGATGTGGACAAGGCTGGCCATTGAAGTTGCGAGTGTTTTGCAGTACCAGGCGCAAGTCGGCTACTTGAGCTGCGAGATCTTTTACTGCTTCTCGAAGGGAATCTACTTCAGAAATCCGAGCAGGACGGGCAGCATTGATGAATGCCGGAGCAACGTCCATCATGTCGTCAGCCAGTTCTGCGAGCTCCGGCAGGGACTTATGCTGAGCTGGGACAAGAGCCATTCGCACGTTAGGTGGAAGACGCTGCAGAAACAGCTCACATAGTATTGCTGTGTCCAAGAAGTCCGGCTGGTCCCCAACCAGGTGCTGCAGGTGACGTAGAAATTGGGTGGAACGTCTGTCCCCAAGCTCTTCGTTGTTCAGGAGTTGTTGAATGCGCTGATGCGCAGGCTGAACGAGGCGGTGAAGAAGAATCTGTTTGACTGTCGTAAATGAAGTTTCACCAAGTGGTCCCGCGAGGATGTCGCGTATCTCGGCCATTGCCTGTGGCGGCAACGCTTCGAGGAGTAGCTCGTACTTGCGAACTTCTGACGTGACGCGATGAATGCAGAACTTGTTCTTGGCTTGAACGAACCATAACGTGGGATCGGCAAACCACAGCTGCGGTAGCGTTATGGTGGTAGTAGCTCCTACGACACTCGAAGTGGGTACCTGGCCGGTTGCCGTGGTAGGAGTACCAGGGTTGAGGTCGTCTGGATTTTCGCGCTGCTCCATGGAAGGTCGTGCTCGCACTTCTGGTCACCAGTAACATGTAGCACTCTGAAGCGCGGTTTAGGAAAACGCAGAGTGGTTTATTCATACGTGCACGCCATTCTCAGAACTACTTCCTCCTCCTTCAGCAGAACCCCACCACTAGTTCACGCCCCAAGTTGTGCGCCGGAAGAAGAAAAATCCGCCACAGGCGTATAATGGTTACCTTGCATGTGCTGTGCCGTGATGTCAGCGTCATCGTCATCGCACTAGCATCGCTACACCGGGGGGAGTGATGCACAAGCCTCGAACTTGAGGAGCTTCGCCCCTAAAACTTGAATTCTGTTCCACCAAGCAAAGCTGTTGAGCGGTACAATTGGTGCATGTACAATACAGAGTTACACGCAATATTCATTTGAATAGTTTATTTGGCCGTACGTCCCCGCACACTATATGTCGTTCTATTCGCCGGTGCTCCTAATGCGCCCCGCCTCACACACAACGTCGATGGTTTACGGCGGTAGAAGCGGGTGCACCATCTTTCATGGCCGTGTCGGAGGGCCGAAGGCGGCGGCTGCATTCCTCGTACCACGGTCGCGCGTTTGCTCGTATGCTAGCTGCTCCCTGCGCGTACGAATCACTCGCGGCCGTCGCCAACATCGGAGAGACAATAAGCTTCTGCCCCCCTTCTGCGGTAAGCGGCAAACGTGTGGTTTCGGGCACATGTGGGAATCGCTGCGAGAGCGTTTTCTTTCCCATTGTGATACCCGCCCCACAGTGATCGAGTGGTTAAGGTGCTCGGCTGCTGATCGAAAGGTCGAGGGTTCACATTCCGGCCCCGACGGCGAATTTTCGATGGAGGTGAAAATGCTTAAGGCCCGTGTATATAGATTTATGTGCACGGGAAAGAGGACCAGATAGCCGAAATTTCCAGAGCCCTCCACTGCGGTGTCCTTCATACTCATATCGTGGTTTTGGGAAGTTAAAGCTTAACAATTATTACTATTACCTTTCCCTTCGTGGATCGCCAACTACGTCTCGAACACGTTCAAAATGGCGTGTTTCGAGAATCAGCCCGAGGTAGTCTTTCCCTTTCTGGCTTGGCGCCCCTCGCACTTCATTTCTGGAGCATGCGCTTTCGTAGCTCTAGAAGGGTTCCTGCTCGCACTGTAAAAATCCCCGGCAGATGCGACGCACCGTTTTGATGTTATGTTTATAGGTTAGCAAGGACGCGGGTATGCCGCGATTTTTCACCAAGAGCCAAGTTTAACAAGTGGTGCTTCTAGTACCGCATAAAGTTGATTTTATCGTTCGAGCACTGGCACCACCGAACTCGCTTCGGCTGGGTCCCTCAAAGTTCGCTTCAATTCCTCGACCTTCCGGGACGACCACACGTCAGGGATTCATGCCACAGTTGGGTGGAGGTACGTGGATATCCGCTACTAACATGCGCTGCGGACAATAGAATTTTTTTATTCCGTCAGTCGTACTGTCATCGACAGCCTTATCGCCGGTATAATAATTAATTTTATTGAGCGAGAAGCCCTCTTCCGTTCGGGAGAAGTCACGAGCTATTCAAGCACTAAAATCTCGCAGCTACAAAATTAGCAATCCCAAGCAACCACAGATATCCCTCAGGAATCCAATAGATATCCATTTCCGCTGTAATAGATATCCACTGAAGATCCGTAAATCTTCGTTAGGAGTTCTTTGCGATGTACGACAGATGTTGAAAAAAAAACATTTTTGCAGATTCACGGGAGATCCAGAACAGGATCCTGTCGAGAACATATTTTAGACCTTATTTTCATGTCGTAATGACTATTAGGCCGTGCATGCTTCATCAGAGCCCGAAACTGCCGTACGATGTCGTCCCGCAGAGCAAAAACTTGACGCTTGCGCGCTCCACACAGACGTGGACACAGCTGTACAATACCTCAGTTTCACGGAATGCATGTTGGTGTGGGCCCAGGACCACACACGATGGAATGCAGCTGACACCTGGGAGCTCTCAATGTAAATTATATGTATTTGCACGCTAATAAAATACAAAGCTCTGTACATTATGCCACACTCAAGGAAGTAGTTGGTTACATGCGAATGTTACACGAAATGTCTCTACAAACGCAACTGTTCTTTCTCGCCGTTCTTTGTCGTTCTTTTGAGAGCTCTTTTTGGTGCCGAATCCATTGCGTCGATGCGTAGCCTGGCTCATGATGTCCCCATGATTCTAGCTATGGCATAGTATGGCTTGGAGCCAAAGCGGCCACAAAAAGCCCCCGCATAGTTTCAAAAGTCCTAGAGTAGCTCCAGCTACTATGCTCGTCATTGGCAGAAAGCTCGAAACAGCAGCAGCAGCAGCGCGGAACAGCAGCCACCTCACCCGATCTCTGGTCCACTGTTATGATAGACTGCCTTGCCTGCTCTCTAGGCCTGTTGCCCAGCAAGAGCACATGGCTCCATTGCTCATCAATGCCGTGTCGATGTTATCTGGCTCTCTCAACTGAACGACCTGTGAGAACTGACTTGCCTCAAACGCCGAGCAACCCCAAACATTGGCACCCGCCTCTCTCAACCAAAGCCTGTGTTATTCCTCTTTGTCATCTCATGGGGATGTCTGGTAACACTGTACAGTCATTGGGTAGTACGGAGAGGATCAGTTGTCTACAGGCTGTTCAAAAGATTTGTGCTATCATGAAAGAAATTTTGTATGGCTATACCTGGAGCACGTGAGACAAGTCCAGAGGCATTTCCAGTTAGTTTCCTTGAAGTTCACCCAATCGTGTTTATGAGGAACCTGGAACAGCAAAATATTGTGAGCGCATGCCCCGCTGTTGAAAAAGTAAACTATATGCATAAATTTATGTTTGCACAGCGCAAAATGAACAATGCATAGAGGAGGGGACACAACACAGGCGCTGTGTTGTGTCTTCTCTTCTGTACTTGTCAATTTGCGCCATGCAGACTTGTCCATAGTGCATGATCAACTAGCCAAATTTACCATTTCATCACGCATGTTCACTTTTTTTTATAATCGTGATGTAACAAACTTTCTCACATAATTTAACCTATGTACTAAATTCCTTTTTTGTATAAACAACATGGATAGCAGTGACAAAAAAGAAGTACTTAAGGAAAGTGGGTTGTTAACCAGTACATGAATAAATGCTATGATAGCTGCACAAGGGCTAAGGAACAGAAGAAAGCGAGAGGACAGAAAGAGTGCATAACTCACATTTCATGAAGATATATACACTGCTTTAACGAAAGGAGCGCAGCAAAGGAATAAAATAAGTGTGTGTGACCTAACATGCTATTGCATAACAATGCCAAGCAACTACAGCTCTGTCTGGATTTCTTTGCAGTATTTGTGTCGACTCCATCTCTCCTCCTCCTTTTCACCACGAAGGAAGCATTATTATAATAAAATCTTGCATACTTTCAACTATATTTTTAGGCGCAGTTAGGTGAGGCAGTGAAGAAATA